>JAGFPH010000383.1:386020-404555 GCA_018207615.1 Philaenus spumarius | reverse complement strand
TATATAGTTGCTTGTAAATAGTATTACTAATTTTAAAACCTTATGTGAACAACAAACTATTGTCTACAATTCTGATACAGTAAGTTCGGTTTAGATGCTTGTAAATATCATTACCGTATTATTACCGGCTCTTCTTTACCTTGAAGAAAACTCCCGAGTGTACCGTATGATTTCAATACGAAAGGTCTGACTGAAGCCGCAAAATCGTTGAAACATGCATTCGTAATAACGTGTTTCGGATTCTATTTATAAATTAATAATCTGGGAAACTACTTTAAGTTATAAAGAAGCCTTTATATTTTTTACGGGTTAGATTAAAATATGGAAATTATTGCTTAAAACTCCCAAAAAATGCGTTAAAAGTAATCGATTTTTACTCGGTGAAACTGTTGATTAAAATGAGTTGCAGTCGATTTCTTTCAATTATGAGATATAAGACAAAAGCACAAAGCCTTTAAGAACAATTTAAGATGTTTCACAAGTTTTTAGGTTGAAAAGCGCCGTCCGAAACAGGTTAGTACGAAGTGCATATTTTTCCTGTTTTACGCAAGGAATAGATGGAAGACAGAATTTTAAAACGTTACGTCAACTACAAACTGGGGTCTACAATTCTGATACAGTTCTGTTTAGTTTCTTGTAAATATTATTATTAATTTAAATACATTTAAACTTGTATTAAAACTTTGTTTTTCCACTTTCCTTGTTATATTTATTTTTGAAGAATGTATTTGAGAAGATAAATACAACTCCTGTCTTTTCTTAATATAACATAACTTCTAAAGGTGTAATGTCAATACACGTACTGTGAAATTTCATTTCACCTGAATCGCCTAACCTATTTTTTAACAGTTTCATTTTTTTCTAAATTTTAAATACAACAAGGCCAATGTGGTTGAATTTCGTAGTCGTGAATCGTTTCGCTTCGACCGGTGACCGCAAATTAACTGTTTTTACGTGGAAATATCTAGTGAATGTATCAAGTTGACCAGATTTGACGAAGCAGAGCGTTGAGTAAGGTGTTTGCATTACCTTACCTTGTTGTTGTAAACTTAAATATAATCTGCTCAAATACATGTACCTCACAATAGCAAACACAATTGTGAATTATTTGTCTCCATTCAGATTAAGCAATAGAACTAATGATATACAACTAAATCCGTTATTCGTAATTCCAGTTAGTAGATAACATAAACACTCTTATTTCTGCTGCACAACAAATGGTATTGTTGTTGTCGAAATAATTGTGTAACTAGACTACTTTTAACAATAGGAAAATTCCCATGAGTTTTGCTCACTACATTTAAAGTGACATTACGTTTTGTAAATAATAAGTTAGTAACATAAACCAATTATCGTGTATATTTATGATAGGCCTAATCTATTTACTACCGAAAATATTGTGAGTAAAATAAATTTTATTCGAAATTACAAATTACGAAGTTTAATTTTATTGATGTAGGTACTTGTGATTGTACCCTCCATTACATTAGTGTATGAGTCCAAAAAATTTAGCAAGAAGCTTTAAAAAACTTGTGAATATTAAATTTAAACTGAAAACACGGTTTTGTTCGTTATAATTTAAAATAATAGTTAAAAATATTTGGAATCTCAAATTCTGAACATTAGGCTTATTGATTTTAGTAAAATTTGTCAATATAATTAACACAAAACAGAACGACATAGGCGTGAGTTATTAGTAAACTAGTGATATAGATTAAGAAAGAGAAATTAAATTTTATCTAAAGAATAGTTATTATCTGTATTCCCACGTCACTGGCCGAAGCTGTGAGCGATTTTTAGTTATTAATACCATTCAAACCGAGGTTAGATATTATTATAAATGATAAATCATTAAAAACTGCCTTCCAGCGAACAAAGAATGTCAATAACTTCTCAGACATTCCACGTTTTGATGAGCAGCGGATCTCGAAGAATTTATGGTTCTTAAAAATGGCATGATTCTGATCGAGCCAATCCCTTAACTTGCTCGGATAGTGCGATTTTCCTTGCAGTACTATTGGCGAAGAAAGTAGAGCGCGGTCAATTGCCAGTGATGCAAAGAGAGGGACTGGAAGCTGCAGTGCAGGTGTGCCAACTTGAAATCACAAGTTCGCTAGACAAATTAAAATTGAGAAAGATATTTTATCATTTAAGTATCAATTATATAATTCAATTTGTTTAAAGTTCATCCAATAAAATAACGCACTATCTATATATGCATGAAATTGTATGTATGTATTGGCTTAGTCTTGACTGGCTGACTGAAGAATCAACCGAATCAACGTGGAATAAAAATTAACAAATACAAAAATTTAAAGGTATACTCTTAATGGGTCATAGACGCACAATAAGAAAGAATTTTGCAAAAATTTTATTTTAAAGAGTAAAAATAGTGAACATTCTGATAAAACAGCTGTTTGGATCAAAAGCTTAGCAACACATGTTTATTTACATTCATTACCATAGAAACCAAATTAGCAAATTTAGAATGAGTTTATTATTATTCACAACAAAATATTCTTAAGAAATTTCATTTTTATAGCCTACTTCTTAAAGGCACGCATTGTGCTTTAAAACGATGATAGAATTTCTTGCAACTTAATGAGTGTAAAAATTCTCGTAAATGTACTGTGAAACCTGTTTTTAATTTTATTTTCCTTTTTACTTAACATTTGTAATTTGTACAGACCTAGTATAATATATGCCTCAAACTCGAGTTTTTGTCTTAATATTCTCATTTCATGGAATGACTTGCACCCCTGGGTCATTTTTTATTGGGAGGCTGATACTTTTTACTAAGAGGTTAGCACATTTGGCGTTGGGAAGATTCCCAAATCTCTGATGATGAGAACTAAATATAATTCCACACTTTGAAATCACAGGAAGACAGTTTAAAGTCACACTGTCGTAACGAGAGCTTCCATTACCGTATTACCATAATTTGCCAATAAATACCTACAAACCATAATGGGTAACAAGTCAAGCAATTGCAGTTAAATGGCATGTTATCTAGTATATCTAGTATTGTTGTGGTAATAACTTATAAAACTCGTTAATAATAACATTTGGAGCCGAAGTAAGACAAGCCAACTTATGTTCAACAATTTATTCGTTAGAACCTTTACTATGAATGCGTAGCCTAACTGAATTTTTAAGATACCAACTTGAGTCTTGGTATATAAGTTAAAAATAAACTTTTCACTTGCTATACCAAGTTTCAATTCGATGTATTAAAATTCAGAAAATTTAGAATGAGCCAACGCTTCATATATGAATGAGATTTCCCCCTTTAGTGATTTCCCCTGCTGCAAAATACATACCTGCATTATTAAATTTTTTCCAGACAAACCATTGCTCGGACGAAATAAATGCATATGATCTTTTTTATTAAAAAATACTTCCCCTACACGGTGGTATTTTTTATTTTTATTTATCTTAATCCCAGCTCAAAATATTAAGGAATATCGAAAAAATGTTAATCAATTTTTTTTTCGACTTTTTGAAATCGTTGGACTGGTAAACTTTTTTTATATTAATCTACATACTTTAAGGTACTTATAAAAAAAATCAGCCGTATTGCAAATTACTGGTAGTTGTAACCTACACCGACTGGGCTAGTAGCTTATTTTGCATACATAGTTCTCATTATATGTTGGAAGTCACTCCAATGAATGGCTTTCGACACATTAGCACGGATTATCACAATATAATGGCATCACTACCCCAGGCCGAACGGTTTTATCCTCTTCAGTCTCTGAAGCGTTTCGAGGACATCGGAATTAATATGATTTTGAAGCCTGTGCTCATGTTTCCATGCGGCAGATCTTATGACTTCGGTGCCATAAGACTTCCATCTTCAGGCATTTATATAAGTCATCGTTACCCACACACCACGGTGTGATAATGTTGCCCCTGAGTACACTATTCTATAATACTGAATCACTTTAACACTGGTTTTCTTGGGGCATCCCCGAAGCTGTAGTCCATAAGTCCAAACTGGTTTCTTACAAATGTTTGTTTAAAAGCAGTGTATTTGATAACTCACTGTTTTATTTGTGAAATTTATGTGAGTGGATTTTTATTCATTTAGTTACATACCACTTTTTTATCCAAGTGCTAATGTTATTAATACTTCTGAGATACCTCCTCCACCTCCACCGTGTCCCTAACGGCCAGCACAGCAGTATCATCAATATGTTGCTGGTGATACTGCTGTACAAAATTTTGTTGTAGAATCATTCTCTTATCAACCATCCTACTACCGCCGTTTATCAAATTGTAGAAACCAATCTTATTTTATACTAGAAGGATCGGTCTAATTTTGTAATAGGATAATGAAATGTACTAAGATTTGTATTTTATAAACGAATTTAGGAATTATATCTACTTTGATAGTTCGTGCCAACAAATATTTCTGCTTCACAGACTCAGACTAGACGTTTTAAAAATCCAGCATGAAAATACAAACATTAATTACCTTAAAGAATTTTACAGTTCACGGAACCCTAAAATTGATAAAGTTTTATACAATATGCTAAGCAACCTCGGACTCTGTTTGGCAGACAGACTTTAGGACATTAATCTTTATTGTGCCCTTATGCTGCCAGGAGTAGTGATATATACAGAGAAAACTAACCTGATGCGCTTGCAGTTTCTAAAAATAGTATTATAAAAAAGAGGTTTGGTTCATTTTGTTTATTGTGTAAGTGTAATCAACAGTGTTATAAACTAAACTGTTTTGTTTTGATGAGGTGTATTGTAATGTGCTCAATGTTTAGAAACGAGAATAGTGCATCAGACTATTATTCTATGGTAGGCTTTCGCAAGAATGTAACTTATCGCGACCACATATCAAAAACTTGTGTTACAAATGTTTACATTTAGTTATTTAATAAACGTGTGGTCAAGTTTGGAGTGAATCCGCTTGTAATCTATAACGGTTTCTTCCGGCTAATACCTGGAGGTGTGTTTTTAATCGCGGAAATCCATTAAGGCCATAATCGCCTTTAAGAGTATAAATTGAACTTTAAAACAAAAACAAAAACTGAACAATAGGACAATATTAGCCGGAAGTGTTAAAATATATAAATACAAGTTTTAACATGAAGCTAAGCTCTAAAATTTATTTGTTTATGTCTTGAACATTGTTATCTGTTAATTATATTGTTCTGCGAGTGAACTTTTAATGAGAAATATTCCATAGTTTGTCGAGCGATTTTCTTCAGACGCAGATTTTTCATGTTCTAAGTAAAATGAATAATAAGTAACATGCCTTTAAGATTATTAGTGTATAGGCCTACTTATTTTATTAAATTATTTTACTCAATAATAGTAATTATAGTAGTACTATAATAGGCCTATACTATGAAATAGAAGCTCAGTTCGTGAAAATAACTAGCTTCAAACATGTCCCAAAACCCAAGACCAGGTTAATTCCTGTTATGTGTCCCGCCAAACCTAACGCAATTTTACTTTACCAAAACGGAAAATAAACTCTATGAAGAACTTTATGCTTTTGTGTGGGATAGCCTATAGTTGCAAAAATTAAATAGATCATCACTTAGAATTGATCATCACCATGAACAAATCTATCAGTAATTAATTAATTAATTGTTTAGTAAGAGCTCGGTGAGAATTTCAAATAACAGCTGTTGTGTATAGTCTAATACAAAACAAATTAAGATATCTGTTTCTGGTAATTTTCAACCTTAAACATTAAAACGTATACAAAATTCCAACACAACCCAAGCAAGCCTTAAATCAGATTGTATGGAGAAAATTAATTATAAATTTGTCTCAACATTTCGCCACTCTTTTGTTCTTGCTTCGTGGTCAAAAATAAATTTTGTTGATTTTTAAACTTGTTGTAGTTTTTGTGCATTGCACCTCTCCAAGTAAAAAAATGTTTATCTTTGTTCAACTGATTTGATATTTTAACAATATGACCGCCATATTGGAAAATGGCGAGTATTTTTGTTTGAAATTTGAACTAAACATTTTTTATCAACTATAAAACTCGCGTAGGTTATAAAAAAATCATTATGATTTACAATTGAACACTTTGTACTTTTGCGGAACCAGATTTCACTTTTACTTGTTAAAAATGTTCCTTCAGAATGTAATTTGTACCTTTATAGTAGTACCCTGAAAACAGGAAATCGGAATCGGAATAACTTTTGCTATCCTATGAAATGATTATGCAATAGGATTTACTATTGTATACGTACATTAGTGCTTACAGGCGTCTTGCTATTTACGATAGCATAAGGCCTGCCGTGTCAAGGTCCACACTGAGTTGCATTTACTAGAATGGTAATGCTCAGCTTTAAGAGATCCCAATGTTGGTAAATATAAAAGGGATAAGGGTATAGTTAAGGGACAAATAGTTAAGTTACACTATTTAATTAAAATAAAGTTATATTTTATGTGAAAATGGAAGACACACCTTTTATTCATTTCCTTCAAGTTCGTAATGTTATTCACTTTCGTCGAATAATAATAGTGACAATTTCTTTTCAACTTCTTGAATTAGTTTTTGTTAAATGATCTTAATAATCACAATATTACTGTTTTCTAGTAGCCTAGGCACATATCTGCTTGTATGTAAGTCATTATTTTCTTTCAAGTATCTTAGAAAGGATCTTTAGACGTAGGCCTACTCACAAGAAAAAATAATAACTTACAATAATAAAAATACAAATTCTGCTAAATAAATTTGTTTACCCATTGTTAGCAAAACTGAACCCCGTAATACAAGTTAAATAAAATTATGAAATAAAACAAATATCGAACAACGTATATGAAGCAAAAATTAAATAAAATATCAGATTAGAACATCTCCAATTATGACACGAGATTACGACCTATACCTTCCAGAGTTAAGCCTCGTCCACACTTGCAGACTGTGTATGCAAACAATCGGCCGACTGTCTGCCGACACAGTTTGTGATTCGAGTCTCCGTCTTGTTTTGCGTCCACACTAGAAAGCCAGTGTTTGACGACATGGTGACTGAATATGCCGTGGTTTTAGCTTGTGCGTACTTTATCTTTGTAAATCATGTGGCTCATTTATTATTAAATAATAATAACAATACACTAATTCTCACACACAATACATACGTTTAATGACTGTAATATTACCCTCCCTCTCTTTCCTATTGACTGAGGTATTTCACTTTCTGTTGTTACGATAATCCTATTGGTTGTTTATACGCTAAGACCATGCCCACTCTTGTAGAGGGATATAAATATGTAGCTTAGTCCTAGGCTAAACTAGTTATACGTTTTTAGTTGTAGCTTATGTATCACTGAGGATGACGACTTTGTCGTTGAAACGCGTTTGGTCATTAAACGAATGTATGTGAAAATTAGTGTATTGTTATTATTTTTTTAAATCTCTCTTTATATATAAAATAACACAATATTTTGTTAGTTATATTGTTCAAACAATATTTTTCCACAAAAAATTCAATATTAATATATGTTCTGTAATATGAAAAAAGTCACTTTAGAGACTAATATTGAAATATAGGCTACTATTCTTAATTTAAAATAAAAAGTAAAGGGGTAAAAATACGTATTACTTACTCTCACAATTTTATTGATATAATAAGAATAAATAAATTGTTATGTTATGTTCTTCACAAAAGTATTAAATGTACCATATATATCACTTTACAGTATAAGTATATTGATAGTCGGCCGACAGTCTGCGTGTTTCCCGTTCGTTTGGAAAACAGAAAACATTGTCTTTTGTCTCCAGAAACACACAGACTGTCGGCGGACAGTCGGCAGACTGTCCGCCGACAGTCTCCGGAGACAAGAGAAAACACCGGAGAGACAGTCGGCCGACAATGTTTCCGCAGACAAGTCTGCAAGTGTGGACGGGGCTTTAGTCTACCAAGTGTTTGCCCATTGTAAGCAAAACTCATGTGGACATCAATATATTCAAGGTTACAAATGGAAGTCCGTTAGATGTTTACATTAGGGCTAATGTATATGTCTTTAACAAACATAATTAAACAAACAAGTAATGCGTAGTTCCGAATAACAAACTTTGAAATGAAGTCGAAACATAATCAATGTTGATTTGTTAGCAGTCGCATGAAAGCTTCAAATATGTTAAGGGTTATACTTTATGTTAGGTTATGCTGGGTTAGGATAGGTTAGGTTAGGTTGGACTAGTTTAGGTTAGGATAGGTTAGGTCGGGTTTAAAGATCAGGGTGAGAATATTTTATCCTAGAATAGTATGAAACATTTTGGAAACTACCCTATACTTTATATAGATCTAATAAAATATACAATTACAATAATGTATTCCTCTACAAAAATAAAGATCATTTAGGGGGAAAACTTTTTACTGTGTTAAACTTCTAAATAATATCAGCAATAAATTTCATATGGATGCAAGATCGTTCTAAAATGCTTTGGAAACTGCCCTATACTTTATATAGGTCTAATAAAATATACAATTACAATAATGTATTCCCCTACAAAAATAAAGATCATTTATGGGGAAAATTTTTACTCTGTTAAACTTCTAAATAATATTAGCAATAAATTTCATATGGACGCAAGATCGTTCTAAAATGTTACGATATGAAAAAGTACCGTTTTCAAGCAATTTATTATTCTAAATTATAAAACCTAAAAGTTAATATTAAAAATCTATATATATAAAATTCAATGTATGTCCGTCTGTTTGTATATTTGTCTGTTTGTATGTTTGTCCTTTATGCGTTACCAAACCGTCCATCCGATTGCTTTGAAATTTTGCATAGTAACACAGGTTAACCCTGGGAAGGTTTTAGGCCATTTACCGAAGTCCTAGGACATTAGGGCTACGCCCCAGTGGCCCTCAAAGTTTCAATGTTAATCTTATGGAAGGTCAATCTTAAGGAAGAAGAAGAAAGATTTCTTTTGATTTTATCAGGGGCACAAAAAACAGCTGTTCGTATGAAAAGCTTAAAACAGCTGATTTTGACCAACAACTGATTTGGATCAAAAACTGAATATAATTTTAGGTTAGGCCTACAATGAACTAAAACACTAATTATTGGGCTAATTATTTAAGATATATAAAAGCCAAATACCACTCACTGACTGAACACTTAAAAAGAATACAATTAAAAGACTGAAAATACCAACCACCACGGGCAACGCCGTACGGGTCAGCTAGTGTATTTATAAAATAATGCGCTTGACTTGATACAAATAAGAGTGACAAACTGGAGGGTACAAGCAAGAGATCCTAGGAGATGTTTTGACCAGCATGTCAATATACACTCGAGATGTAGTTCTGCGGAGTAAGATGCATTGTCCACAAGCTTAGTAGTACCAATATTATATAGTTATTGAAAGACATGTTTTTTCTTATAGGCCTACTTTAAGGTCCTCTACCTCTTGTCCCCTTATATATTTGTTTAAACTTTTTAAAGGCACTAGTTTGAAGGACAACCATAACAACAATATCGACCAACACATTACAGACTATTTCTTTTGCCCGATGTTGACTTTATGACGTCTGAGGTTTTAAAATCCTTTACTTAGGTATTGTTTGACTAAGGCAAACAGAAACGACTGCTGACACAGCTTATGATAGTTAGTACTGTAATAGCCAATAAATTTCACTTTTTCCCCTTCATTACGGACGGTAAGAAAAATGATAAAGTAAGTTAAATCTAAACAATATAATTAAAAGTGCTTAACCATTGGCCTAGTAACAATCATCTTTAAATTACTTTAATTAAAAGACTGCAGGAAATTTAAAACATATTATTTTACTACTAAAGGTCCTTACAAAGAAGAAGAAGAAGGTCCTAAGAAGAAGGTCGGCTCTAGCTGTCGGCCATGTTGGCTCACACTCCATAAGACCAATGTTAAATTAAAATTCAAATTGTTCCTTTATTTTTGATCGGAAAATTATAAACGATATGTCATTTTAAAGCTATGGTCAATATGCATGCAAATGGCTTTATAAAAATTAAGAAAAATATTTTGTTCAATATTTATTAACAATTTAAAACATTGATTTTTAATATTTTTTTATGTTGTCACTATTAATTATAGCAAAAAACTACCAAGCCATTCGCCTGAAAAATTTCGTCCCTAAGATTTTGGTATTTTTTTTTTAAACGCTATTTGAACAATTGCGGGTTTTAAATGGATTTAGATTGAGCAATGTCCGTGTAACCTACCGCCGCTATAGGGTGATTTTTAATATTTTTTACGTTGTAACTATTAATTATAGCGAAAAATTACCAAGCCATTCGGATGAAGAATTTTGTCCCCAAGAGTTTGGTATTTAAAAAAAAACGCTATTTGAATAATTGCGGGTTTTAAATGGATTTAGGATCAGTAATGTCCGCGTAACCTACCGCCGCTATAGGGAGTCGTAGGTTGCTTTCTGTTTCACTAGAGCCGACCCTTAAACTAAATGTTTACTACCTACTACGTTTACTTAGTCAGGCCTAATTTATAATAAATTTCAAACTTTTTTTGTAAAAACACATTTAAAAATCTTATTATTTAAGAACCCAATTTGTATTAAGGAAAAGTAGCACGGTAAAATGTGTACTTGGTGATGTGTAATAAAAAGATAATTAACGGTTTGCCTAGTTTCTTAGAATTCGTTAGTCAGGTTATCTTATTTAAAATATTTTGTTGTTTATAAATATAATGACCTGTTATCTACGGCATGGGCTATCCAGCCACAGGGATAATTGGTTCCTTGTTTAGTATAAACTTTAAACTAATTTTTCTTAGATGTAGCTTACATTCGCAAACATTTCAACATAACTTAGTTTAAATTTTTAATATATTTGTGCAAATTTCAAAAAAAATCTTAGAAATTTATTGAAAAGCCATGTCGGAAAATGAATGCAATGAATACAAATATACATAATGTCTCGAGTTGAGTATTACCTACTGTTTATTAAATATAGTTCTAGGAAAATCCTGCGAGCTTGCCCAATCGTGGGCTACATAACTTTTTGACGGAGCCTATATTTCAGGTAGATTGTTTTATTTACCATACAAACAGTAATAGTTTACTATGCACATACAATAAAACCTGCGTCTGATTTATGTATTAACTTGTAAAGGCAGTACATTATATTTGTCACAAATACTCAATAACTTATAGGTATTTCGGTCTCGGATAGGTTAACCATCCCTGGCATATACGCTTTTATATTATGGGTTTTTATAACGTTATTATTTTTAAATTAACCTTAAGGTCGTCATTACACAAACGAATTTTAAGCATAAATTAAAGTTGTGTTGAATTATTGAAGGTGGTGACCGTAATCAGCTTTTTTGTCTGTTTTGTGCACACCGGTCGCTATGGTAATAGATCTAAATATGAGAAATATTTAGGCATTATTCGTACTATGCAAATATAAGTTGAAACTATATATACAGGGTGTCCCCGAAATCTCTGGACCCCTTTTGTGGATATGTTTCTTTGATCAAGGCAAAAATATTTCACAGTATAAACATGGGTCTACGTAGCTTATTTTTCGTCTGTCGTCTAAATATGTTTTTTTACAAAATACTTAATATTTTTGAAAGTAGAAAGGATATTGAACTCAAACTTTGTACACCTATTTGTTGCGTAACCTCTTATCACTGTACGAAAAATTATAACATAATTTTAAATATTTTCAAAATGGCGGCCGTTTATAATTTTTAATGTCAAATATCTCAAAAACCGCTAACTTTACAAAAAAAAATTACAAGAGACAAAAAAGTTTACTTTTTAATGACAAACACAATGGTTTTTTTATTTTGTGTGTAGCTCAAAGGATAACAGAGATATTGACAAAAAAAGGAAAATGTATTTCTTGGTAGTTGTCAACAATACCCAGAATTATTCTAGAAACAAAATCTTTTAAAGTTATTATGAGCTAAAATAACCAGTTATTTTCCGAGCACTTTCCGAGCTGATTCTACTAGCAAAAGATAATGAAAAAGTTCATACATTCAAAGGTCCGGAAATGCTTCGTTAGAGAGTTACAGCTGGCGAAAGATTTCACCCATGATTCAGATTATTCACAGAAACGAATCGCTATTGCCCAGCCTCTCCTAATGGACCGATTTTGATGATTTTAAAAGATCTTCGTCGAAAACCTATTTCCAATCGCCCAGCCTCTCCTAATGGACCGATTTAATGATTTTTTTAATGAGTGTATTTTTACCATTATATAAGTCATCAAACATTGAATTTTTTTTTAGCATTCGAGGCCCTAAAAATTCAAACTTTATGACAACTTTTCTTTTTTTTTTTATTTATTTTAAAATCTAAAAAAGGTACGAGGTTGGTTGATATCTCAATCGAAAGAGCTAAAAATGTAGAACATTTACGCCGCTTACAGTACCCTTCTAAATTTTTGGAAAATGATGACATCCATACTAATATTATAAAGAGGTAAAATTTGTTTGTTTGTATGCAGGGGATAATCTTTGAAACTACTGAACCGATTGAAAAAATAGTTTTACTAATAAAAAGCTACACTAACCCTAACATAGGCGATAATTCATTTTGATAAAAACATTTTTATTTCAATATTTGTAAATTTAGTCGGAAAAAGTCTTAAGTTAGGCCTAGGCTGATGAACCAACACAATCATGTATTTACATTTATTACCATAACAACCAATTGAATAAAATAACTGATAAAACAGCTGTTTGCTCCAATATTTAAATTAACAGCTGACTTCAAACTTTGAATCAATTATTTGTATTTCTAGCTTTTAGGTTAAGTTTTTATTAAATTGTAGACCTGAGTCTTGCTGGTTCTTTTATACTTTATTATAACTGCTGATATAAAATATACAAAATAATTTGATCTGAATATTTAACATTTTTACCATCTTAGCTTTAACATAACATGATTATGTGTATAGAAGGTTCCAACTTGGTTGGCTTGCGGAGCACGCAGGGGTGTCCCCTAGTTTTTTATAATTATATAATTATTAATTTTTTAAAGATATAATTATTAATCAAATACAAGGTTAAACATTAGAGCTGTGTTTACCTAATGATTATTGTTACAACAATAGTATAGAAATAAAACATCATTTCTTAGTTTTAATGTATTCGATGATTATGAATGCTAATCGAGTCGGTTTAGGCCTACACTCCATTATTTACACATGTGTTATTTGCCATTATTAAATAAGTGCTGAGCTAAAATGTCAATTATTTTAGCAACTGAAATCATAATACTGATTAGTTTGTTTTAATTTAGAAGCTTAGTTATTGTAGAATTCAAATTAGTTTTATAAATATTTAAGTACTTTATTCTTTCTATCAAGTTTTAAAAATTTGATTTTAATATTTTGTATTTAATAAAAAGGAATACAAATAAATAAATAAATAGTATAGGTTTCTTATTTACATATTTTATTTTCGTATAACATTTTATTTACAAATAGTTACATACCATAAACCGGTAACATTGCCATACAAATAAATAATATAAAACGAACACATACTATAACTAGACATAAGATAATAATTGTGATTAATATATTAAAAACTCTAAAGGGTTTAAAATGTATACAACATAAATTATTTTATTAATATAAACGAGTAGGCTACATATAAATCGAACTTTGTATCATCAAAGTAGCCGAAGTAGCCTATCCGCGCTTCTAGGTAACCACACATGTGGAAGTGTGTACTATACGATTTATATGATTAATTCTTAAATATATTTGTTAAAAAACATCATAACATACTTAGTTACATGTTTAAGGAAATGTGTAAAATATGTCAAAAATTTTTAAGTTTTAGTTTTAAGCTGCATAAACCGTAGGATATTTTCACTGAATTTAAAAAAATGTATCACACGTTATCTCTTAACGTTATGTTAAGAACCAGGGCCGGATTTCCCAATAGGCCCGTTAGGCCCGGGCCTATGGGCCCAAGCTCTCAGGGGGCGCACGGACGAGAGAAAAATAAATATTTTGAAGTGAAAACTTCTTTAGCGGCGTTGGGCACTTTTTGCTTGGGGAAAAAGCATTGAATTCGCGACCGTTACCACTCGAGATATAGTATGTATTATATATATATATATATATATATATATATATATATATATATATGTATGTACGCAACGCGAATATACTACATAGCACTTCTTATTGGGAGAGGAAAAAGCATCAAACTCGCGACCGTCACCGCTCGAGATATAGTATGTATCTATATATATATATATATATATATGTACGCAACGCGAATATACTACATAGCACTTCTTATTGGGAGAGGAAAAAGCATCAAACTCGCGACCGTCACCGCTCGAGATGTAGTATGTATGAATATATATGTATGATATTTGTGTTATATGTATATTAAATACCAAAGTCAGCAAAGTCATTAATGTTTTAAATTATTTTAGTTGAAGAAAAAAGCCTGATACGTCCTTGCTTCGGTTAAAAAAGAAATGTTTCTTTCTTGGTTTCATAAATCTGCTATAGCATTAAAATCCTCAATGTATTCAATGTAGAAAATACTCATACTAATTTATTTATAATTAATTATACATTTATTAGCCAACGTATTTTAAATGGGTCAAGGTAAAAATAATTCTCAAATTTCAGATTAAACCAATATAACCAAT
Organism: Philaenus spumarius; assembly: GCA_018207615.1. Lineage (NCBI taxonomy): Eukaryota > Metazoa > Arthropoda > Insecta > Hemiptera > Aphrophoridae > Philaenus > Philaenus spumarius. The sequence goes on along the minus strand of JAGFPH010000383.1, from coordinate 389,928 downwards.
GATTTATATTCATGACAGTTTTCACTTCTGATGGCAGTCCCTCGACTGATTTCTTTTTTTTTTAATATCTAGAAATAAAATAAATAGCCATAACATATTTTTTTAGTTGATTACAAAAAAAATCATTCTGATTTTGAAGTTCATATAAACAAATAATTATTGGTAAGGTTAAACTATTTTTCAACATTACGCATCAACTTCGTTACAACATTGATCTCAAACACAGGAGAACTGGCTGTAGAGTTTTTGGGGAAGTAACTTTAACCAGACTAGGGGGCGGAAAAAATTATTGGGCCTAGGGGCGCCAAAATGCTAAATCCGGCCCTGTTAAGAACTTCACATTTTTAATTTCCAGTGAAACAATAGCCTTATTATAATATCTTGAGAAGTTTGGTAAGACAAAACACACAAAAAAAAATAACATGGAAATAGATTCAGCTGATCAGAACAGAGTTTTGCGTGCACACTGACTTGAATTATGTTTGATATAGCAACTAGAGAAAGACATTGATTGCTTTAAAGTTTGTATCTAGGTCCTCTCTTGTACAAGTAGGCCAGTCGGTAGAGGTAAATTTAGACCAAAAGTTCCAGTAATTTACAACAAGGCTGATTTTTTTATAAGTACATTAAAGTATGTAGATTAACATACAAAAAAGTTTACCAGGATATCGATTTCCCAAAGTTGAAAAAAAATCGATTATCATTTTTTTTTCGATTATCCTTAATATTTCGAGCTGGGATAAAGATAGAGAAAAATTAAAAATACCACCGTGTAGGGGAAGTATTTTTCAACATAACAGGTCATATGTATTTATTTCGTCCGAGCAATGGTTTGTCTGGAAAAAGTTCGATAATGCAGGTATGTATTTTGCAGCAGGGGAAATCACTAAAAGGGGACATCTTATTCATATATGAAGCGTTGGCTCATTCTAAATTGGCCGAATTTTAATATATCGAATTGAAACTTGATATAGGAGTTACAATATATATTTTAAACATTTATGCTGAGTCTCAGCTTGTTATCTTGAAAATTACCCGATCTAGAGCCACTTGACTTATCAATGGGTTTCTCGATTGATGCATACATAATACCGATTTAATTTATCTAAACGGATATATATAGGCTTAGGAATGTGTACTTTGCCAAACAACTCGCCATAGTACTACTGATGATTTACTGACTAGAACTAAATATCATATATGGGAATATCTTATTTTAAAATTCCTAATTTACTTTTTGATTCTATTTCTGAAACAACGGCATTGTCGCGTATTATTTAAATCACTTATGCAGTAGTACATCACTAAGGTTCATAATCTGCCTTATATGAACCAAAATCGAAGGCGCTTCGCGGCTGGTCACTCGCTTTTTTACAATTGGTGTATATTTGTCATACATTAAAAAAAATACTGCAACCATTTCGTCAGAACTATTTTATACCATATGGTTTTGTTTAAACGTCAGCAATAAAGGCTGCATAGTCAAAATGTTTATAACTTCTGCAAGAAATAAATTTAGGCGAGGGCTTCAAACACTTGGTATTATAAATACAGTAGGCCTTAATAAGAGCAGCCCGGGGCGGTAATCTGTAACTCTCATTGACACAAAATTCAAGGGAGTAATTTTTCTGAAAGTTTCTAGTTAATAACTGCAACATGTTTTAAATTACGAATGGGTGGCGGAACTTCTGCATCACCCTGTATAGAGTAGAATGTCTTAGCCTCCAACAACAACATGTTTGTATTAATGAAATAAGACCCACCAGAACATCTTTTAAGTTCGATAAATATCCGTTTTTGGAGGACGTTAACATAATCAAGGAGGATACTCTGGTTTAGCTGTCGAAACTGAGAAATGTGTTGTGAGAGTGTCAGGTGGGTGTCATATTTAAAAATTAGCCGGCTCAATCACACTACTATCACCCATGATAAGAACTAATGAACACATTCCCACACGAAGCGTGCATAGGATTAATATTTAATATAGTAACTAACTAACAGTTGATAATTATTCATACTTATCAAAATAACAAATATCCTCTTATCAAATGAAAACATGCAACTTCTAATCAAACAGCAAAAGTAATATTCAACTTATGTAAAGTACAGCAAATATAATGCATAACGTAAGGTTATATGCCTTGAACTCCATAACTAATAAATAATAATAAATAAATATAACAGTAATATGCAACGTTTGTTTTACTGATCTTATTATGTGACGACATTACTAAATTAAAATCACTTATGTCAAAACAAAATACAATTTATTAAGAGAATTTACCCATATTTGTTATTTATTGTGAAATGTGATATACAAAACTATAAAAGGCATCCCTTGCAGAAATACAACAAATTTTTATTAAAACTAATAAGAGTTTGGTTCATTATTATTGTCAATTTTGATACAGTTCATAATTAGAGCAGAGAGAGTATAAAGCTATGAACAAAAACAATAGGTCAAAAATAGACCAGGGAAATTAGACCAAATTCCACCGGAATAATTGAATTTTGAGACACAGCTCGGATCGACATGGAGTTTTGTGCATTGTGTTCAGAAGTGGATCAGGAAAAAAGTCTACATGTTATGATAATCGACTGCTCGGACAGAATTGCATCGGGGCTGCCTGAAATGCATCCAAAAGTGCATCATTTTTTCAAAATATCTAAAAATTTATATTCTAAAAAGTTATAATAAAAGGTTGTGAAAATCACTTCTCGGGGGTTTTTGAGGTCGCAGGTTCCGAAACTGACATCGAAAAACGTCGCCGATGCCCCGGGTGGCCCCGAAGGGACCAGAGGCCAACATTTAAAAGTTGAGGAAACGACTTGGAAATCGTTTTCCCTGGGTTTTTGACCGATGCTCGTAGGGAGCTCTACTAGGGGTTGGGAGCAGGGCGGTGAATTATAGGCTAAGAATGCACTTATGATTGCATTTTCGGGGAATGGATGGGAAATGGTTTTATAAAAATAAAGATACAATAAATGCGTTTTTTTTAATCCAATGTATTATTAATATAGTCTTCAAGATAGACGAATACTATCGCAAAATTTAAACCAATACAATGAAGATAAATAATTTTTCAGTATAAAACTTTTACAAGAAAACCAAAAATATTCTATTTAAGTTATACTTTAAGGCCGGGGCATCAGCGACGTTTTTCCGTAGTAGAGCTCCGGTCATATTTTGTGATGTCAGATTTGAAATCAGCTACCTCAAAAACTCCCGTTAAACGATTTCCAAGTCATTTTCTCAACGTTTAAATTTTACCCCTGGGCCCTTTGGGGCCACCCGGGGCATCGGCGACGTTTTTCAATGTCAGATTCGGAACCAGAGATCTCAAAAACCCCCGAGGAGTGATTTTTACAACCTTTTACTAAAACCTTTTTGGAATATAAATTTTTAGATATTTTAAAAAATATATGCACTTTGAATGCATTTTATGCAGCTCCGATGCGATTCTGTCCGAACCATCAATCATCATATGTAGACTGGTCCATTTCTGAACACAATGCAGAAAACTCCATGTCGATCCGAACTGTAGCTCAAAATTCAGTTATTTTTTCTAATTTCCGTAGTCTAAATCTTATGTGTTAATTATTTACAGTCAATAGATTAAATGTCCAACGTCAACAACAGATGTCAAGGACCAATAAACAAACATTAAGCCTACAGCGAGATAACGAAAGTAAAGGGATATTATATCAGTAAACCGGGTTTGTTTACAAAGTGCAAATATAAGCTTATGTTTTCCCATGACGTCAAGCTTTCTAACTTTTGACTCATAACAGAAAATTGGGAAAGACTCAAAAATTACTATAATTCTACCTAATCTTAAGGTACAAATATAAACAATATAATAAACAAAATGCAACATTACGAATGTATTTCAACGATAGTTCACTGA
>JAGFPH010000383.1:360276-385620 GCA_018207615.1 Philaenus spumarius | reverse complement strand
TAAACAAAATGCAACATTACGAATGTATTTCAACGATAGTTCACTGATATATTATAAGAACAAAATATTTCATTGTATTAATATGAATAAAATAAACGCTCATGAATGAATATAACGCAGAGTAGTTCGACGCAGAATTGCGCATGCCCAGAGCATCTACCCAGAAGGCATATCCGTCACTAGTACATACATTCATACATTTCAGTCAAAATGTATCGATTGCCTTTTTGTAAATCGCAAGAGTCGCGAGGCAGTTACCTTAAGCATTATTTTACTGTCTTATATGTTCTTACGATCTCTGTAGCTAACAAATTTTATTGTGATTGACCCAGATACATTTCTCCACTTCTTGTTCGGCTTAGATTTACGGTCTACTTGATGATCGATGCACAGTCGAGGTAATCTATATTTAATTTATCTTTGAAAAGTTTAATCACCTTCTGACCTTCCCATATGTCTTATTTCCGCCGTTCTCTGCTACTCTACAAACCCTCAAACAGTTCCGCCTTTGGTGTTGGGCAATATTACCTTCAGCTGAAATTTGCAATTCAAAGAGATTATTAAGTTTGTTTATTTGATCATGCTTCTGCTCTAAAGATTGGCAAGGCAGTGTCCACAAAGTCCGCAAGGATTATATCCTTAAACACATTTTAATATTCAAAGTTCTCACTTGAAGTCACAAGACGGACCTACAAGATAATTAATATATTACATTTTAATGGCTATCATAACAGAAGTCAGTAATTCCTGCGATACCTCCATATCGGATTTTATCGGAGAGGTAGGAAGTTCCGGTTACATAACGATTGTAACAATTACCTACTGGCCTGCCAGCCTTGTTATGTGTGAACGTGTGCGCAGTGGGAATGTGAAGTCGACATATTAATTAGTAAAACAATCTTAACTCAAAAACTAATAGTAAAGTAAGTAATGTCGTGCATTATTGTTCAGTGTATCAAGCTGAATACTGACTGCACAAATGTATAATGTCCTGACTTGTTTGTCAAACAAAAAACGCTAGTCACTCTGGAGTCAAAAACAAGCATTACGTACTCACTAAACATTACTGAGAGAGAGGAAAGAGATTCTTTTAATAAACTCGAAATCTAAATGTGTAGACTTCAATCTACTTAAAGAAATTAATGAACAAGATTTATTAAATTATAGAGCGCAAATTATAGATGAATTTTAAGGCTTGAAATTGTATCCAGGATGCGCAGTGGAATAAGTGCTAGTGCGCAACACGCCCTAGAGCCGCTGCTCAGTCCATCAACACCTTCATTCACTATCAGTCCTCCCATGCACGAACAATTTCATCTGCAACGCTGCATAAAAAGTTAAAGTACTAAAAGTATATTAGATTAAATTGAACAAGGAAAAACGGATAGTAATTTAAAAAATTAAAGGTAATGATTAACAATACAATATAAAGTAAGTAAATAACAACTAAAAAAACACAAATACGAATTTTAACTCAAAGATAAAACATGACAACAAAGATAATGAAATAATTTGTTTGTTTGCCCATTCAAGTCCTACTACTTTTTATTCTTTTGCTTGTACTGTCCAACATTCATAAAATTAATGGCATTGTCTTTAAAATAATTGCGTGCGTTATAAAGAAATAATGGATTGTGTAGGTGAAGTGACTAGTGTGTGGTGTTTCACTTAGGAGTCTTTAACGAGTGCAGCTAGTCTATGTAAAATATCTAGTTATTACGGAGATCTAAGTATATAACAACATTTGATTTTAACATATAGGCATTTATATTTCTAGGCATGGAATTTATGCATGAATATATATTTGGCAAAGTCCTACATCTAGTTTACTTCCTCCCTAGCTTGAATAGAATTTTGTGAAAATAAAATAAATTAGCCCCATTTGCCATTTTAAAATTATGATAACGTTTTAAGACTCTCAGGAAATTTAAAATAGTATTTTTAGAACTTATCAGGCAGTAAGGTAACCAAGATGGTTTCCCTGTATTCGTAATTTCGTGCTGAATTTGTATTTACAGCGCACAAACCGGAAGAGTTAAGAATACTCGGCTTAAAATAAGCAAAATCTGACGGTGGATCGACCTATTATTTATCAAAACTTTTACTACCAAAATTAAGACTATCGATCGCGTTTTAGATATAGTGGAATTTTGCACAACTTGTTTGTATTTATGTAATTCCGTTTTAAAATATACAATGTGTATTTAAAACTGTAAAAATAGTAGGCCTAAATTTTATTTTCCATTTTGTTTACATGGTTATATGGCGTTACAATAAAAACAAATTTCTCCAGAAATAAAAAATGTTTAACTTTATAAAAAAATAACTTAGGAGAACTTAATCAATGCACGAATGGTTAGGTTACCATCATTAAAATAAATTGTATATAAAAGCATGTACTCCCTTCTTTGACTCATGATTCAGAATTCAAAAAATGCTATATATGGATGTGTCATGCATGATTTAAATAATGTTATGTCTTACACTAAATATGAGTATTCTAATTGTTATTTTTACTACATTATTTGCGTATATTTATATGTGTAGGTAAAATATTATGAAATTCCATATTAACTTGATTTCCTTGAAATGCAAATTGCATTTATAAAATTTTTTGAAATTCTTAATAATATTTTTATAGTGCGGTTTCGGCCTTGAATGAGATGATAAGAATTTTATTTATTACTAATATAATGTAGTGAACTAAACCCGACTGGTTTACACTTAGTAGGTCTTAAACAGAAAGGAAACGAAAAGTCGTGAAACCCAAATTTTAATAAATTGTTCTTAAGAATGTGTTTTGTTAGTATTTGTTTTAATTTATAAAATTAAAGTAAAAGTTTAAAAAAAATATTGCTTAAAGTTTATAATAAGCGTTGGAAATGCTCGAAATTATTTTCTTCAATACACCGTTTTCAAAATTTTGTGAGTAGGCCTACAATCTTTCAAGAAACTCCACAAATTATACAGTCAGGAAGACTAAGGCCAGGTAGGTGAATAGAGCACGGGAAATCATACGCTTACAGAAGTAATAGAGAAAAAATGTTTAGTCTTGTTTGCCGAACTACAAACTTATTCATTATTTCTTGGTAACGTTTAGGTGTAAACGAATAAATAAAAAAAATAATAATAAGATGGTAAAATTCTCCAACGAAATTCAGCAAATTAAACCCATTTTCAGTAAATGCAATGGCTGTTCTTGAAACACATGAGAGTTTTCTCAATACCATATTCTTTATTTCTGACTGTATAAATATCTGCTCAGATTAAACAAAGTTTAACTTTGGAACCCTATGGAAACTTCCATGAGAAAGTTCAATCTATTTTGAAAGTTTCCGAAAACACTTTCTAGGAAAACAAGGTTTGATGTTACTCTCTAGTATATCTTCAATCAAACAATTTGTACAGCCAGTTCACTTGCGATCATAATGTACACTTCCTGCATCCCGAAAACAAAACTAGACGAGATATTTGATACAGTAGCTTCTAAAAAGCATTTTGAAAAGCTCATTGCAGATGGGTGACAAAATCTAGCTATAGCCTATTCCACACACACTGCACATATGCCTAGCTATGTTAAAGTTGGATACACTACCGACCTTTGCAGTACCAATGGACCACAAGGAACAGTTTCCCTTAGTTTCTGCAAAGCCATTGATCAGTACTACACCTTAAACACTCAACTCCCCACGTAAAAGTTTGTGTATGCAAACGTTTTTGTTACTTGTTAATACGTTTTATGAATGTCTATATACAAACAAAGTCTGTTTTCATTTTTGTACGAAATTTTTTTCACTTTGAGTATAACGCAATTTGTATAAATCATCGGTAGTGGCTTGGTGCAATTAGTCAATTAACAGAAAAGTAAAGGGAAAATATTAAATCTTTTAAATTTATAATTGAAATAATATAAAGTAAAATGTGTTTTTTCATTTTAAAGAACGCTTATTGTGACAATATTTGAAAATATTTACACATGAGATGATGGCAGTAGCCATCACATGAGTCCAATCATTAAATTTGTCTTGTTTGGTACCATTTGGTTCAATCTTCTTATTATTATTAGCTTCTAAGCTGACAGTTCAATATTATTTAATTTATTTAGCAATAACACAATTTCGTCTCCCTATATTGAACTTTGTAATTAGATCGACTTATTAAGGAGATATTATTAGACTAAATGTAAATAAAATATTGAGCTTGACTTGTGAGAAGATATACTTGATAGAATAAACTTAGAACACAAAATCTCACAACTAATACGTTTAATATTTCAAACACGTTTCAACGACAGAGTCACCATCTTCAGATGTGCACGAGCTACAATAGTTACAGTTTGACTATATATTGTAGCTCGTGCACACTGAAGATGGCAACTTTGTCGTTGAAACGCATTTGAGTTAATAAATTAGTTGTGAGATTTTGTGTCTAAAGTTTATTCTATCTAGTTATTAAATGTAGTTTAATTATTTTTTCTGTTGTTATAAAACCAACAAAATGCGAAATACTTTATTGGATTAAAACTGTTTCACCATAAATCAAAATTACGTTACCAAACAGCATGACAGATAAACAAATAATCCAATCCGAACAACGTTTTTCCCGCCAATGATGTAGGCCTATTGGGTTTAACCTTGATATTAACACTATATTTTAAATATTTGTGTTAAGATATTGACAGATTTGCCCTAAACAAATTTATCCATAGATCTAAACAAGTATAGTCATCTTTAACCTCCCCCGGCTAGTTTCAAGGTTGGGCATCCCGGTATGTAAGTACTGTACCACTTCTTAGAAAATATTCAACTATAGATTTTAGTCTAATACTAAAATTAGATTAAGTATGTTTTCCAGAGGCAAGGACAAAACTTTAGCCAATCAGCGGTCAATGCACCTTACCATTCACTATTCTGTTAGACTAATGTGTGAACAATATGCTCAACAACAAGACCTTGAGTTATTTCCGGAATATTTGTTGTTGTTTTTCGCGTTGCTTTGCATTCCGTTTCACTTTGTCCAATCCGGAATTAATACAGTACATACAAACTGTATCGCTGCAATGCGATGTGGTTCTTTTAATTGAACCATTTTGTAGTTAGTAAATGTGCGTGGTGGATTTTAACAAATTATTTATTCTGGGTATATTGAACTCTGGTACGTATATCTCTACTGGTTTTATCAGTTGCAACGTCTTTCTCTGGTAAACATACAATGTTTGAAGTTAAAACTATTAGCCAACCTTGAGTAATTTTGAAAGAAAATAAATCGAAACAAATTTTGAACGATAGTTTCTAACGTTACATTCTTAGAAATAATGGGCATTTTATAATTTTCAATTATTATATTAGCCTATAATTTTTAATTTTTCTTAAAAAGGAGTAGTCTACCTACCCATATACCATACATTACTAAAGTAACTCATACATCTAGGATAACCTAGATTCAAAAATGGTAAATAATTGAAAATATGCAGTTTCTGAAATTTTGGTTATTAATTGATGCAAAAATAGTTATTATCAATTGCTTTTTTACTTATTATGATTACTTTTAAAAAAACCCAATAACAGATAATGTTAGTTCATAAAGGTTGTTTTAGTAATTGTTATTAACTAACATACATAGGTCTATGTCCTGAATGTTAGAAAATAATGAAAATCATCGATTCAAGGTGTTATTTCCACTCTTCGAACAAATTGTCAAAAAGAGCTCTTTTGTAGAAACACCAAGTCCCATTTCCACTGTGGTTATTATGGATTTTGCATCTTCCCCTTCTTGCATGTTGACGACGTTTATACATGAGGGCTCAATTCAAGCCGTTTTAAAATTGGAAAATATGCTTTATGGTCAAAAGTATTGTGTAAGTCTTCAAGCCAAAAACGTTGTAAAATCAGATATCAAAAGTACTACATTTCCCTTATTCAGTCCATTCTGCAGTTCCTACTTATATAATAGTAAGTACCGGTAGTGAAGGAAGTAGCTGTAGTTGAGAAAAGCTGACACAGCTGTTGGTGGCTCAGCTGAACTATTCATTCGTCAATTATCTATGGCAAGCGTCCGACAATCTGTAAGAGGTTAGGAATCTGTATGGGGGTTGAAGAAATTATTTTATACTTTTTAGTTCGTTTTAAAAACGTGGTGTATTAAATTATGTGTTTTGTTTACATAATATTTTTTTATTACTGGAGATGACAGAATAGTTTTACCAGTCTACATTGTATTCAACTTTAAAATAGAGAAAATTATAGTCTTTAATAATAAATTTGAGTTTTGGTATGAAAAATTGGGTTTTTGCGGAGACAGCTGAAATACGACAATTTTCAACTAGCGCTTGAGCCCGAATGGTTCGTCGGGGAAGGAAATCTAAATAGTAAAATAATAAATTTATGTTCTTTTATTTTCAATGGGAAGCTTATTTGTAAAAAGTTGATAGTTTTCGATTTATAAGAGAAAAACCACTCAATAATTAGATTTTTTATATTTGTTTTGCATTTTTTCAATGTTGCGACACGAAATTTTGTAGGCAAACCTCAGATTCGGATTCAGTACCCCAAAAAACATGTAGCCTATAATGGAAGAAATCGAAACTACCGCACAATTTTCCCGCTAGGAGCTCTTTTGGAGCACAAATTGACTGTATTATTAGACCTACTTCGCTTGGTGGCGTTCCTTTTCTTAAATGAAAACTTCCTCGAGTAATAACGACATTCAATTGAGTTTATGAACACACAGACTTTCATTATTTTATTAAAATTCTTTAAACAAATTATTTGTATTTTGTGTTAATCTAAAAATAATGTCTTAATGCATTCCACAAGTTCAGCTTTGAATTTAAGAACTAAAATTTCGAGTTACTTTTCTTTCTTTCACTAAACACATGCCTTTTACTTCTGCTGAAAAACTAATTTTTATATTAATTTTATGCTTAATTTTTTACAAATCCGCTATCTTATGGTATTTTGTTTGTTGAAATTGGATAATACTGATATTTTATTTTATTTTGTAGTTTATGATAATTTAATTTTAGATTATTTAGCTGTTTGTGTAAAAATATAGTTTACTATCGCGTTAAATATACCTTTGTTAGTAATAGGCCTACATATAGCAGGCCTAAGTGTTAACTAAACTATATAAAGATTTACCTTTCCACTCCCATAAATCTGGTAGATTGTGTCGAACCATTATGTAATTAGTGTCAAACTACCTGTAGACACGCTTTCCCCATCATGTTGTCATATTTCTAGAAGTGCCAATCTAAACTAATGCAGGGCTACGCTCTTGCGTTAACTATAATTGTTTGTACAATTTCGTGGAAAATTTAACACGTAACAATGTTTGGGGCATTTCTGTTGCAACAGAGTTTCTGATATCGTTTTTTTTAGACTTATAATGTTTGACTCATTTTAAATAAGAAATGAATGGTGATTTTTATTCTACGGTAATTTAGTTTCTTTAAACATTATTAATAACATATATAACATTATTTATTTTAAATTAATATTTTATAAACAAAATTGCAAAACGTATACCTAATACAAATGTCGGTAGTTTAAATGTAAGTTAAGTAAACTATGTAAACAAATAAATTATAAACTAGCTGGTAATTTTATTTGAAAACAAAAGAATCGTACTGCAAAAATATGTTTTTAACAAATTTGATAACTTTGCCGTGAAGAGTTTAGCGAGTAGGATATGTACTAAGTATAATTTTGAGAAGGCCTACATAGTTTTGTGTTATTCTATTTCATAATTCATCATGTAGTGCCACGGTTGCTTTAGATAAACTGAAACAAAATTTCAAATATGTTTTTTTCCTTATCCTTATAAAGCCATTACAAACGATATTCCACTAAGGCCCGTATTACACCGTAAAATATTTTATAAAATATGTTTTATAAAAGTTCTTTGGCAAAGATCTTTCATAGTGTAATGGGTCATCTTTTATAATATATTTCTTTTATAAAATTTAACAGGTTGGCATTACTTTTATAAAATGTTAGATAAATTTTTACCTTTTAGTAGGCTTAAGGTTCAAAATGTTTTATAAAAGAGAATCACTTTTCAAATCTTTTATAATAGGTGGATACCATCTTTATAAGACATATTTTATCAAATATTTTACAGTGTAATACGGGCCTAACAGTATCATTTGTTTTACCTAATGGCCTCTCCAAAATGCTTAATAAAGTATTTGATGAGTTTTGATTACACAAAGAATTTCAACCCCAAATTTTTATTTTAATTAGCTACTGAAATCGGTCTAGAATTTTGTACGGACCTATAACTATACGTTATAGACCTAATAACATTACAATCATTAGTTTTAAAGTTTCCGTTTAGAATATGCGATCACTTTTCGACACCGAACTTTGTTTCCATGAAGATATTGAGGACGAAGAAAGGAATACAACACACATACCAACGCCGCTAAAGAGATTTGAACCATATTAACCAGTGACATCAGCTAGGTCTACTTTCCTATTGAGGAGAAGAAAGCACTACTTATAATTAAATTATGTCCACACAATACCTTTAACTTAATTTGCTTAGAATCAACAACTTATTTAATAATCTTTATCTTATTACTGTAAACTAAGAAACTGTTTCGATTAGAAGTCTCTGCAAGAAATATGTTCCGAATGGTAAGAAAAACCTTCGCGTCTTCTGAACTCTAATTCTAACCGATATTCTAGGACACATATGACTCGAGTTTTCCTTGGGTTAAGAGAAGGTCAGCTGGTTGAGGAGAAGGACTTTTCGGTAAGAGAGGTAAATTGTAAATTGAACGAAACACTGTATAATGACAGTGATATCACCGCCATTGACCTTCCCTTGTTCACAGAGGATCACGGTTACATCAGTGTCCACACGCAAGTACTAGGCATATTCCAGAGTGTTCTAAATGCTGATCTGATGATGAAATGTAACATTACGCAATAAACGCACACTCTAGTTCTTCACATAATCTATAGTCTAAAGTTTGTTATTTAATTTAAATTGTTGGACTAATTAACAGTTGCACTAAAGTAAACTGATATATTTTAACTGTTATCATTTTCAGTAAAAACTAAATTATTTTTTATATAAAACCAGAAATATTTTGTATTTTCTTTTGCAAATCTAGTTGTTTATAAATCAATTTAAAATTCGGAAATAAATTGTGTTACAATAGAAAATAGCAATAAATTAGTCGAAAACAAACTTAAATGAAAAGTAGTCATTACAAAATAGTAAATGCAAATAAGTTGTTGAAAAATTGATGTGAGACAAATAATTGAATAAACAGTAAGAAATTAAATTTATAGAAATTATAACAGCCGACATTTATATGAGTTGACATCCAATTATAGGAGGATACAATTGGATTAAAATTGGACTAATTATATTAAAAACGTAAATTACACAAATTAGAATATATTTTAATTGGTGTATCATTTTTAAAAGTTGACATTGATTTATTTTACTTCGCATGTGTGTTGGAGCTGTTGACAGTACACAGTTGATTACCGACAATTGCTTTAGTCCTATATGGATTCGGCATCCTTACAAGTCGTGCATAATCAATTCAATAAAAATACAACAATTACGGAACTCTAGACGCAATGCCAACCCCATCTAATTTAACCTTACGCTGGTACATCATGGACGACGGGAAGTGAAGATTAAACAGGAATAATGTGGGTGCTATTTATCTAAGATTTTACGTGTTTAAACACACGAATATTTCGTTATAAACAAACTAGAAGCGAGCAGAGTGACTCAGGACACGTACGCCAACCCACGTGGAACCAGAAGGACGAAAGAAAAGGCAGCCACTTACCTTCGTCTATTTAACTATACCTTTAAAACGAGGAACCTCAAAATAAAACAAGGACCAATAAAAATAAATAAATGTTTACACAGAGTTTTAGCTATTACAGAAATGCAGGCCTATCGTATTCCTTATTCGTATGTAGGCCTATTATTTGTAGCTTCCCTTAATTCGCTTAAACAAATAACGACAGTTTAATTTTTGTTGAAAGCATTTCAATAATACTTAGCTCAGCTATACTAGATGTGACATCTTTGAAAAACATTTGTTCCCAAGTTTTCTCGTGCTAAGACATTTTAGAATAAAATTAACTCTCAATATTTATTTATTCACCTAATTCAGATTTGAATTAGTTCAGTCTATTAATCTTTTACATATATTTAGTTTACTGTATCTATTAAAAATAATTAAAGAAATAAAGTTTTTTTTATATTATATTTAGGGTTCTTTACCATACAAGTAAAACGAAACCCTGAACAGAAAAACGTGTCACGATGAATTTAGAATAGTTATAAAGCATGCCAAATAATAGCGTAGGCTTTATTTCAATAATCAGAACTATAAATGTATGTTGCTATGAGTTTTGGAGATGCCAAAGACTGCTACCCCAAATCATAAATATCATTATAAATAAATTAATGTTACATGAAGTTTTTAAGATATTTCAGAAAATTTTGCTAAAAACCACATGTCCCTTTTTTTTAAATACTGAAGGTAAATTTTTAGAAAACTCGTGATGTTGAAGTATACTTTTATACTTTACCAGCAATAAATTAAATTAAACAGTTTAGTAAATAAATAATTCTTTTAATTACAATCAAGTAATTATTAATAACTAAAAAAATTATTAGTTATTTATAACTGGACGCTTCGTGACCCAACCCCGCCTCGGCCTTCGGCCTCAGATGGCTGCTTCGCTTCGCTCGCAGATGGAAAATTCGCTAAAGAATCTCCTTAATCTTTGGCTCGTTTGTACATAGGTTTGTAAAATTATGAAACCAGGCTTAAATATATTAACATTAATTACAAGATTAATTATAACCTCAAATACATGCTTTAGAAACGTGAGAGGCTTTCATTACGATTTTAGTCCTAGTTCTACTATCTTCTGTCAACTGAAGTTTTGAAACCAGGCCTAAATATAGTAAAAATTATTGCAGGATTAACATAACCTCAATACTATGTTTCAGAAATGAGCCAGGCCTATATTACAAAATTGACTATTAGAATTTATCCATCTTTGCCAAGTTTACCTTTTTTTTTTGACAAAATAAATTGTTAAATCAGGCCCAATTTATTCTAATTCCAACGTGCCAAAACAGTATAAATTGTCTTGTTTATAAACAGCTGTTTTGATCGCTTTATTTACTATTTCGTTGTTATTTTGTAACCAACATGGCAACCCTTAAGACGTATGTTAAAATTGTTCAACTTTTAAATTAGATTTTCTCAAAAAATTGCGTTTTACACGAAGTACAACTATATGGGTGTACTTAAAAATCAAAACTACACCTAAATGCAAAATTTCTTTGAATTCGTTAGAGATTTTCGAGATCCGCGACATATACAAAGATAGATACAAGAGTTATTGCTCATTTAAAGTAATAGGATAAGTAAACCTAAAAAAATTAAAATTGTCCTTGATATATTAACATTTGAACCAAATAAGTATGAACAAATACAAACAATTAAAAAAATTAGAGAATTAAATTTAAAACAAAATAAATGTTTAAAAAAGAACTGTAGAAGGATAAAACTGAAAAGGCATTTAATACAAATAATGCAGAGTACATTTGGTTCATGCTGTATAGGCATTAAGGTCCTATTTTTAGTTATTTCAATAGATTTTTACTTTCACAGAATGAAGTCAAGTAAATAAATGAATACAAAAAATCAAAAACTATGTCTACATTTTTTATATCTTGGCTCTTAATTTTAAATTATTTAGTTAAATTTAACCCAGTTAATTTGTAATTAATAATAAAACAAAACAAACATATCTTATTTTGATTCAAAATACCTAGGAAAAACTTCGTTTGTAAAAGATTACGCATGAAGAATATTAAACATGTGTCACATAACAATGTCATTGAACAAGAAATAAATCAAATTTTCTTTATTTAGGAAACAATTTTGTAATTTTACCCTAATGTTCTATCTATATAGCTAAATTTATTTGAAGAATCTTTTTGCCTAACCAGTTTCTAATAATTTAAATACAGTATTCCAGATGTCCACTGTCAGAGGATGCTGTAGAGACCGTTATACTAGGGACTGCTGGGGATTTTCCATTCTTGGTGTCCAGAGGCCCTTCCCCTTCCGCCTCACCTACATTCTGAACTAGTCATGACTCATCCAGCTGGAACTAGAATAATACTGATAGTTTGAACTTAAACCCATTTAACCTCAACTATAACCCACAATTGAATCAAACTAAGACTGAAGCAACTAAATAATATTTATAACATTTGTTTACATTAAACAAATTTGGGGCATAAACAAATTTCAGTTTTAACTATTTACACGCTGCTTCTTCAAAGGTGGAAAACATTACTACGGATTTTCGGTAATGACATTTAAAATTGCCCTTTGATGGTGCAATCAAAAATTATGAAAACTTATTCCTATTTGACTAATATAATGACAGTCATAGTTAGATTGTACTACATTCAAGTTGTATCTGAAAATTCAATATATTTATGTTTTCTAAAGAGTTTTATCAATTGGACTAGAAATAGAGTGGCAGTGTTATTAGTTATCTTTGAACTTCTTGACCATTGAACCTAATTAACAGTCAATTTGTCTTAAATTGTAATTAGTATCTAATTTATTATTATATTAATACTTAATTTTCACTAGGTAAAACTGTAGTATATTCCAGCTCACAATCTCTTACAAGGAAACTTGTAGTAAATTGCATCAACTGAAAAGGATGGAAGCTTTTTATTTATTCATTTAATGTTTTAGCACTTCTAGAGTAAATGGTTTATGCATAGAATTTCGTTTCATAGAAATATAAGCGGAACACATACGCCCACAATTTACAGGTCATTCGCATGCAGGTGTGAATGAGGCCCTAGCTGGGGCAATGAAAATCAAATCACCGATCAAATTGAAAATGTATATACAGTATATAAATGCTTGTCGTATTTCAAAATCAATTCTTTTCATGGAAAGCAATTGAAAGTAAGATGTCTGGTCTTGTGAATATAATTACATTTTTTAATCCACTGTTAACGTCAT
Source organism: Philaenus spumarius (assembly GCA_018207615.1). NCBI lineage: Eukaryota > Metazoa > Arthropoda > Insecta > Hemiptera > Aphrophoridae > Philaenus > Philaenus spumarius. Next base: position 372,569 of record JAGFPH010000383.1, on the reverse strand, counting down.
TAAAATATACGTTTTGATGACATTAGTGAGTTTCATACGTAGACAGGAGATCAAAGGCAGTAGCGTAAAATAAAAGTATTTATTTACTGCATTAATATTGCTGTTTTAATTGGTCAGTATATAACTAACTGGCTACGTGACCATACCTAAGTGATAAAGGCCATGCTCATTTATTTAATAGTTAACCTTTAACCAACCAACTTGTGTCCTTGTAGTTGAAATTGCCACATAAAATATATAAAAATATAGTAGGCCTATAGCTTCTTAGGCTACTTTAGTATTCAGATAGGCCTAAACATAGATTCATCCAATAACAAATTTAAATAACCTTTCACTATTGAAGTATTAAAGAGAAAAAAGTATAGTAAACAATTAGTACGTCACAAATTACATTAAGCATGTATGGTACTCGTACATTGGAAGCGACTGCGTACGACCAGGACGAACAAACTATTAAATAGCATGACTAGATTCCCGCACATTGAGACCGACTTTATCAAGTGCAATTTGTCATCTTCCATTAGTTAAATGGTGCATTTATTTTGTTTGTCTTCTAACTTGATTAGAGTCGTTTTATACTGCAATATAGTGTGTTACTTCTATTAACAAAAACAATGTAGGTAATTGAGGTGTTTTTGGTACGCTATAGTGACAAGCAAGTTAAGGCTAATAACTAAAATCTATCGAAGTTAATCCTGGAATTAATGTGTCCCTTCATAACAAAGATGTCATAAAGAATATATGGATGTTATCACTGTTTCCTTATCAGTAGGAAATTAATTGACTTTCGATGTCCTAGTATTTGCAGCGAAAGTGTGAGAACTCTCATCTTTGCCTTTGAAAATACTAAAAGACGTGGTACTATGTATAGTTCTATGATCACATTTTGGCTTAAGTAGGCCTAAATACACCCAGCTGTGTTTACGAAATATACAAGTAAAATTCAGCTATCTAAACCCAACCCATAGTTTATAAACTTAATTCAAATAACTAAACTTTGTCAATGAATTAAAATAATCTATATTCATTAATATTATTGAAAATTGCTTTAATAAGTTGCTTGTTTCAAAGTGAAAACATGTAACAACATTTTGAAGCTACACACATTAGGTAAAGAAGAAGCTGTAATATTATTTTATCCTTTCGTTTCCTGATTTAATTATTTCTCGGGTTAATAATGTGAATAACTTTCTTGTCTTGAGTATACATCAAAATACTCATACACACCGTCGTATTATAAGTACAAATAATTTAAAAATCTGTAACAACAATTCATGTTATCACTGCACCTACTAAAACTCAGAATCTCAGCGTGGATTTAGTAAATATTTAGTTTTAAGTGAGTCCTTTGAAGAACGTAAGTTAGAGCAAAGGTTCTAGTGCATATTATTATTCTATCTAATGGAGAAGACTACAAGTGTAGTAGAGTTAGAACATTTCTCTCGCTCTCAAGAAAAGAAGAATCACTCAGAACTTTTTGCATATATATTAGAAAGAAAATATTCCAGAATGTACTGACAATGAGAAAACAATGCAACAAAATAAAAACGAAAATCATCGTGATTAGTTAGAATTTTAATGAGAATGCGGTTGTTCTATTGCCACTGGGTTAAGTCAGGATCCAGTCGGCACCGGGGAAATTGGTACTTAAGTATTTCCAGTATAAGGCCATGAAATAACCCTTGCATGTCACAGGAGAAGAGATGACTATGCAAGGCCGTAGTCAACCCCCCCCCCCCCCCCCCCCCCCCCCCCCCGCCCCAAACTTAATACAAGGTTACAACGTGCAAATTAAATTATAAAATAGACAACACAACAGAAGATCCAGCAACATCATTGTGCATTGCATGCATACTAATATTTAGATTTACAGTACTTGATTAAACTACAACGTACAATACACATGTATGTAGTAGATTACAGCCTTCCTCTCTTGTGAGCTTGATCTGATCTATTAAATAAGAAAACTATGAAGGTTCAACAAAAATACGTTACTCTAACAAAACATGCAATGCATTGTGTATTGAAAATACTCACCAATATGGGGTTGACGTGCAATGCACTGTGCGTCGGCCGCTTCTCATAGTGTTCAGTGTCAAGCTCACGTGTGCGTTCCTGAGCAGTGAACGTATTAAAAGGGTTTACATTCAAATCCCAGGTCCTGACCTGATACCCCCTCCCCCAATAGTTTTCCTGGCTACGGCCTTGAGACTATGTCCAATTTTATTTGTTCTCTTTACAACTTGGTTTAATAGATCTTTAATCAAACAAAATTGTTTCCTGAACGCTAACTTGGCATCGTAACTTTTACATGTTTAACAAATAAATCATTCATTTAAAATTATTTAGGAAAACTATAAACAAACATGAAATAAAAACGTTCGTGTACAACTATTATTGTCACTTTATTGGCCAATGACACTTGCTGTGAAGCTGCAAAGTGAAAGTAGGCCTACTTCTTTGGCACACTTTTGCCATTCATATCTCGGTTGTGCTATGGCTCTAGGTCATCAAACTAAGCCCAATTTATTCTTAGATTGGATGTTTGTGCACTGAGATTTGCAAGTCAAAATGACGCATGAACAGTTTACGATTAATTCAACATAACTTTCTAATATGATTGAACCTTTATCTATTCCTATTTGTGCTTACCATAGATATTATCCTGAATGGATAAATTTATTTAATAAGCTGCACCATGTAAACTATGGCAACCACTGCATGCTTCGCACGCCAACTTACATGCTCAGTAAGTGCAGTAAATAACAGTACTATTTAAGGTAGACTATATTTTTGGTTTGACATTAAATTGTATATAAAACAAAATAATTGACTGCTATAGTACAATAAAATACTTGCACATGTTTTAGTTTGATAATATGTAAAGAGTCTTATTTACTTTTGGCAATGTATATTTGACAAAACTACCCAAAATTAGGATTAATAAGGTATTTCGGTCTAAAAAAGATCAACCACCATATACCAAAAGTAACTCCTCTTTTAACATTGCATAATCTGTCAACATTCTTAAAAGGTTCCTTCGTTGAATTAAATTAAAGTTTTAAGTTAATAGAAAATTAAATAATCATTTAATTTATAAGTTAAAACTAACAGGTAACCATTAGGTATTTTACAATGGTAGCCATTTTTAAAGGTCCTGATTGTTGTTATATTGTAAAACTATTAGACCCAGTTGTGTATATATTAATATTTAGCAAGTACAACTCATTTTGAACATAACCTCTGATAACAGATTTTTTACTTTTGTTTTTTGTATGATGATGATTTTTGTAGATGATAGACCAAACAGACGTCACAAATATATCGGCCTGGATCTATTAAAACGTGATGACATTTTATTAAATTTCATCACTCGAATAAGGTTAAAATCTTACAAGGTTATATATATGTTTAAGATTTATAAAATCATATTTTAATTCAACAATAAACTGTCTAAAGATAGTTTACAGACTGTGTTAGTTACAGCTAAAAAATAAGAATAAAATAAACAAATGAATAAGGATAAAATTATTTTTTAATATTTTAAATACATTTTTACATTTTCTAACTGCCCTAGCACTCCCATCACGTAAAGACTAAATAATATTCAATACAATTAATAATGATTTGTGTTTATGACCTAGAAGTTGGTGGTTACTGAAGCCAGATATTATGAATTTACAAACTCCACAATCAAATGGAAGTAAAAAAGTTTAATTTTATTTCTCTGCCCCCCGTACTTTTAATGGTTGATATGGAGAACAAGGTTAGCAAGGTTACACGATTTGAAAACAATCTGGTATTGTTATGTTACTCGATCTTTCACTCCTTTTATGGAATTTTTATTTTTATATTATTTACAATTTTACTAAATGGTTTATGCTGAAGGTATAAACAATTTTTATTGTGTTTTAGAAATAAATAATAGCTAAACTTTAACCTAAACAAATGTGATTAGATATTGTTGTTTAAAAATAATGTAAAAGAAACCTTCAAAATTTCTTTGTTGAATATGAAGTTTTAAATGGAATCTACAAAACAAAAAGTACTGAACTGACTAGACCCCAGTTTTATATCCACTGTTTATAACTGTGGGGTTATAACTATTTATATCCACGCAACCCCAGTTTTTAACAGCACATGTCGGTGTAGTTTCGCTCAATATGTATAGATTCGTGTTAAACATATTCTTTCAACAGAGTTCTAGATAATTTAGGGTCATATGACTATGCTGTCATTTAGTGCTTTCTTCTAAATGTCATTAGTGTTTTCTAATATGTAGAAAACATATTAACATATTGGCAGATTAGGAATTACATCAAAGTACATTTCTGTAGGTTAGGCCTACTCTTTTTGTATTATCAATTAAGTTTAATGTTAGTACAAACTACAGTCACAAGAATATAGTTTATATAAAATTATATATAGACAACTAAATAAAGCAAACCGATAAAAGTTATGTTTAGAAATTCAAAATTAAAACGTGCAATAAACCGACAGAGTTTTCTGGTTACATAAAAACGAGACATGCAAAAGCTATATTTATAAATTAATGTATAAACAGAATCGAAGCAAACTTTGCTAAATACACTTTGCTTCGCTAAATAAATAAATATACTTTGCTAAAGTTTTTAGTACTTATACTTATGTTATTTTTTATTATTAGGACGCTCCAGTCAAAGGTTTAGAAACAGAAAATCGAGAAGTCAACCTTCCTACTTGTGTTGTAATGAAAGTAGTTTTACTGACTTGTATGAAGAGAATACTAAAGTGAAACTAAAGTTTAAATAGAGTAATAAAAGTCAAATTCCTACAGAGTAAAGAAATATTTGACAGATACCTCATTGCATGCACTTGAAGGTCAGTTTTAAACTACCTACCTAACCTGTTTTATTTGCGTATACTGTAGTCGGATTGATTGTAATGTAACTGCTGTCTTGTATGCATTTATGCTAGTAAGAGACACGAATGTTCAAATTTTTAATAGCCCATTTAATCAAACTTCTTTGATGACAGAAGTTTGGGTATTTAAACAATTTGGGATTCACTTATTACAACCGAACATAAGTGTAATTTTCATAAATATTGCGACAGTTAAAAAAACAGTAAAAGTTTACCATTTGTAAGGCATTTTTTTTATAAAAAGCAAAACTTGTAACGTTAAAATCTTTTTTGCCTATGACATGTTATTTAAAGGTTGTAAATTAAGAGAAATTCTGTATTTACTTCTTATATCGGACAGAAAATAATTAGGGTATTAATCCTAATTTACAATAAAAACGATTACCAACTTGCTAAGTTGGAATTATATTTAACTATAGTAAAAGATAAAAACGAGTAAGTAATAAACGTGTGTAACTTGTTATAGGCTACGGCACTGCACTTTATTGGTTTACAGATAATTAAAGTAATCAGAGTGTAGATAACATATCATCACGAGTTCAAGGCTATATAAAGATAAAAATTGCAACAATTAAATGATAAACCTAGATGGTGGTCAAATAAAAATGTGTGTGCAGCCCTAAAACATGCTTAAGTGATACAGGCGGAATAAATAGTAACCAGCTATTGCAAACCAAAAATTAAAAGTAGGCCATATTGGGGAAAATAACAGTTAATTCATTTTCTAAACGATGATTAACGTTATGCCAGTTATTATTTTAACATCAGCATTGCCTATTATTATTATGTTTACATCATGACTAACACCATTGCGTTTACCTCAATTAAATTGTTGAGTTTTTGCAAATTTCCAATAAATCTACCTCACTTCCACAATATGATTTCGTCTATCAAACAAATTCACTTGTTGATAAGTATAGATCTTGCCAAAGATATACGAGGATTTTTTTACGGGTAAACTAGTCATTCACGAGAAAACATTATATTAGGCTACTATTAATTACTAAACAATCCAAAGCAGTAGTCGATTTTATAATAGAACTACATGTGTGTATTATGGGTGCAGGCCTATATCAACATAGGTAAGTGATGCCCTATTTAAATAAATGCAATGTATTTCCCCCAAACATCGTAATCCTTTATTTTCTAAGTTGATTATTGACTTCGATATACTGTATGTAGTACCTAAGCTGAGTTATCAGCTCACTGTAACAAGAACTCATGGGGAAACAATTAAATGATGAAATTTACAAACTGAAGCAACTAATTAATGAAACAAAATGAGTTCAGAAAAAGTAGCGTTTCCATGCTAACCATTATTATCATTTCCTCATCTTTTCTTTCTCACCTACAAACGTTGACGCGACTCCTTGCCATTTTCTTTAAAATTCTTGCCTCATTATATTGATTAGATGTTCTTCATTTACCTTAAATATTACGTAACCTACATTGCTACCTATTTGGAAAAATTCTTTACATTATATTTATATTTTTTGTTTTATATAATGTATTCGTATAACATATCGTAAGAATTCATAACGTGGTGATGTATGTAGTAGATGTGGGAAATGTATAAAATTTGAATTTAATAATTTAATAACATTTTCTCATGCTTTTCTAGCACTATAAACAAGAAGTAAGACTTATTTCGACAAAAGCTGTTGAATGGGTTAGCTTGGACCTCCGTTGTGTCCTACCGCTGCAACATCCAACACAGTTGCTCAAGTTAAGCTACTCCCTCGACTTCATTAGCCTAAATCCCGGATTACACGCTACGATAACAATTTATTGTAACAATTTATCGCAACAATAAATCGAAAGTGTGAGTACTGTTTACATGCTACGAATTCTTATCCAATCTTCATTGACGAATATTTAACTTTTGATAGTTCTTTCTTATAAACCGTACGCAATGCATGAATTTTTTTGACAACAGTGTTTCTGTCTGCCAACGAATCAAACTCCTTGTATTTTTGAACGAGCGCTATGTGCGCAAAGTCTTTTTTATTACTGTTGGAGTATCCTTTGCTCTTAATGAGCCACAATCAGGTAAAACTCCGATATAGTTAAATAAATTCAGTCAATAACTCTCGAGGAGTTTGAGCTGCCTTGCTATCAATTTAATAAAAACAACACAAGGTAAAAAAATCACGTAAAACGGAATCAACGAACTAGTGCGACAACCTTTCCGATGAACGTCCAATGCAAACTGAGTCAAATCGTAGCGATAAATGGGCACTACTTGTTTACACGTTCCAATTTATCGTTACGATTCGCAGAAATTGATGCGGCCAGCACCAATCATCGAATCCAATTCCAATAAATCGCTACAATCTCCTGTTTACACGCTACGATAAATTGTAACGATTCGATTGTTACGATAAATTGTAACAAGTAACAAGGCTTTAGTGACATAAAGTACGCAACTCCTTCATTTTTTTTACTTTAGTAATCCAAAATGCTTGCGTGAACAATTATGTAAACTCAATTCTTTCAGAGTATTTTCTAATACATAGAAAGTGGAGGCGAAAATGGTGCTCTTCGCCTTAAAACAAAATTATCCAGAATAATGCAATAGTATTTTATATTTGAACACTTCAGCTATTAGAAAGTAGAAAAGGTAGTTTTCAGAAGACCTTACAATTAATTTACGTTCAATACAAATCTAAGTTTAAGTTACCGTACTTGTAATGTAAACAGTTGCATTACAATAATAAATGTTTTTTTTTAACTATTATAATTTACTTACCAATTATTTACTTATACTAGAACATGGCTCACTTATTTTTTTAAAATCTAAACTTAAAGAATCTTGCGTTTTAGTTGTTTGTATATTTCTATTTGCATACTTCGAAAAATGTGGATTAGTTGCTTCTTCTGATTAGCCATTCCAGTAAAATTAACTAACTAACCATTTAATATTAAATATATTCGTGGAATTTCCTTGTATCAACTCTTAGTAATCACTCAATTACTTTCAAATTATCATTTTTAAACATAAATGTCTAACTTACCTTGACAATAGTTGAAGTTGCTATCATTTACACAATATCAGTGTTTGTCACTTGTGTTTACATCTTGGCGAAGCAATCAATTAATAGTTTAATTAGGCGATAGTCAAGTGTCAATCCTCGTGAATAAAGTCACGTGTATCAACAATAACAAATTTAAGAAAATTATAAGTGACCTCAAGAAGTAAAATTAACTCTTTTTGCAAAGACCTAAACTCTTTTTAGGTTATGAATTAACAAAAAATAACCTATGATATTACGTATTGCTGCAGTATAGGCCTACTTAAAAATACACTGTTTATTCATAATCTTCCACAGTTAATTTTTTTTAGAAACAAAACCAGTCATGCGCTGCCTGCTAAAAACAATAGTGATAAGTACATTATTTAATGTGTAGGTTCTAGGTACTCTACAAAAATAAATGGATCATTCAATGGACCCAGTGAAAAAAATACTTGTAGTTGTCAACAAAATTTCATAAATTAAAAAACCCATACAAACAATTGAAAATGGCTGGTATTTAATTCGACTTAATTTAAGTTATGTAAACAACTTGGTCACACAATCAACAAAACCATAAAAGTAATACAGGTACTTATACAAAAAAATATAATTATTAAATAGGCTATAATATACCAGTAGGCCTACTTATTTATAAAAACACTTTTAACAATAATACCTGTTTAATATAATCTGTAAATAACATTTATATAACTGGCTGATTTCTAGATGATTTAATATTAATTTATATTATATTATTTAGTTCTCATGATGGTTATTTAATCGCAACTGGTGCTTTGACCGTTTGATAAAATCATGATTCAATTAATATTCAACCTTTTTCACAAATCGGTATTGTGCAACTAATTTCTTCTTCTTCTTCTAACTACAAATAAATATATTGTTTTATTTTGTCTGTAAGTAAAAGGGTAATCGAGTTATGCAGTGGCGGCTCGTGAGTAAAATGCTGGGGGGGCACACACCACCGGGGTGTTTGAACATTTTGTGTATTTTAGTGAGTTTTTAAGGCAATATAGGTATTAAATTTGTGATGCCATATGTTTCTGAAATACTTATCATATGTAAATCTGAAACTCTACTTACATACCTTTAAGCCGGTTCTACACGATGCTACGAACACCTTCCAACGTTGGACGTTTGATGGTTCGTCACATCGTGTGGCCGTTGTTCAAACCTACGAGCGTCCAATGGCGAGCGTCGAACATTCGCATTTGACCATGTTCGGGCCGATGTCGGTATTTTTGCACCGAGTCAAAGGGATGCCTCCAACGTTTGAAGGAAAAGGTTCGTTAGTTCGATTCAACGGCTACACGACTCGTTCATATGTAGCACTATTTACTCTCTATTTACACTAAAGACCCGTCTTGTTTATTTATGTTTATCTCTGTGTTTAATTTTAATCAGTAATATTATTCATTTAAATTTTCACAGGTAGCCTAAGTAGGCTACAATTTATATTTCATACTTGATACTAGTAAGTTCCCGTGAAAAATCAGAAACAGATTACCGGTAATTAGATACAATACATTTAAAAAATATAATTTAAAAAATTTAATATTTTAAAAACAAATTTTATTTAGGCCTGCCTAAATATGATGTGGGGATTTTTAACCCGTTAAATGTGTACAATTAAAACATATATTATTATAGACTGTCATCCTCGTCCATTTTTGCAACTGGACCAACGTTTGAACCAAACTGTTTTCTTAAATATTGGATCAAACATTCGATTCACCGTGTAGCAGGAACATTCGCTGTACCATCTGTCGAACTTACTTGTCCCAAACGTTCGGTCCAACATTGGAGCGAGCGTTCGTAGCATCGTGTAGAACCGGCTTTAGTTATATTGCTTGTAGCAGAAAGTCCATCCTTCTTTCCAACTCACTAAATACGTCGCTCTGCGCATGCTCGGACGCCGTCCCAAGCCTACCATAAGGCACAAGCTTAGACGCGTCATAGCACCAGCAGCCCCCACCACTACTACTCTTCATATAACTGCATGGTAATGGATTGGGACGTTCTGGCCAGCGTCCCACGGCTACAAATACAAACTTCTCGCGCTATTTTTGCGTGATTTTTCCTACATTTTCGATGTATGTGATTGAAAAAAAAACACTTTGGTTAATTAGATGTATAATTATAATTGAATGGGTATTTAATTTGTTTTTAATTTTCCAAATCTTTTGGAGGGGCGGCGTCCGAGAGCCCTTATGGGCAAACCGCCACTGGAGTTATGTATACAAAACAGGAAAATCTAACCTAATCTTACGTGTTGTAGGCAATTACCAAGAAATAATGTTTTCAGTTTTTTGTACACAACTCGATTACCAATTGACTCACAGACAAAATAACAAAAATAATTTTTTTGTAGTTAAAAGAAGAAACTTTTTTGTCTTTTGTAAATTTTTGTGAAATTAATGGTTTCCGATATATTCAACAATACAAAATTTAAATGGCCGCCATTTTGAAAATAATAAAACTACAATCTTTATGTTGTGTGTAGGCCTACTTTTAAAACATTACATAATAAGATGTGTTGCCAAATCTGAACTCAATTACCTATTTCCACAACTATGTTATTTTTTGTAAAAATACAAAATGGCGGATTATTTGAAAACAAAACGTTTTAGGGCACATGTTTATAGGAACTTTATTTATTCACTCCAGAGAATAATTTATTTGGCGTCCTATTTAAGAAACACTCTGTATAGTTAAAGGTAAATATTAATTAATTAACGAATAATAAAATAAGTTGATTTCAAAATTGAGTGTTTATATACAGATATAAATCACATTATAATTAAGTTACATTGTTATTTCCATATATTTTATCTAAATGTAATAAATACAATCTGTTGCCATTGTTGCACAGTTTTATATGAGACACCTTGTACCACAAAAATAAACAAATATAGGCCTAAAATAATAATTGTTATTTATATTTCATCAAATACTCATTTCGAAATGAACTTTTATCACTAATCTGTTCTCCAGCAACAACTAGTATTGAAAATGGAAACTACGGTATATAAACAATTTGAAATCTTTGGTTAAAATTCAAATTTTAACTCAATAACTTTGCCAAATTATTACCACTTCAAAATACCACCGTATTTGCTGGCGGAGTTTACTTTAGAAAATAAACCGTGAGGAGATAAGAAAAGTCTATAACAACATAATATATTTAATAATAATAATATACTTGAATATACTTTAAAAATGTGCACGAAATAAACCCACAGATACTTCACTAGATCGAGTGGACAACAGTAATTTAAAGTAAGTTGAGAAAATTGAGGATGTAGGAACCTTTGCGGGAAGTCTGACCTGGTCAAGATAAAATAAATACGCACAGATATCCCACTAGAGCGTGTGGACAACAGTAAGTTGAGAAAACTGAGAATGTTGGTGCCTTTTGCGGGAAATCTAACCTGGTCATTATAGAATAAATACCCACAGATATCTCACTAGAGCGAGTGGACAACAATAAGTTGAGAAAACTGAGGATGTAGGAGCCTTTGCGGGAAGTCTGACCTGGTCATGATACAATACCTTTTTCAGGTTGGTAGATTGATTTGAAGCAGTTGTGGAGAAACTGGTCTAACCTATAAGGAATCCGCTTGACCTTGTCCTTGAAATGGTTATGAAGTCTATTATCGCCATAAGTAGAAAGATTGCACAATGTGTTTCCCTTTTATTTTTATTCTTCTCCTTTATTATTATACAGTAATACAATTAAATAGTCTTTATTAAACTGTCAAACAGAATAAGTTTGACGACCAATTTGCGACCAATAAGTGTAATAGAATAAACGCGTTGATTGAATGACTGATTGTTTTTGTAACTGTTAGACTTTTTTAACTTCAGCTTTACATCAATTAATAAACAATTTTTAAGCCCCTTCAAAAAAATATGAAAATAACACATACAATTACATATATTTAAACCTTTTACAAAGGAAAACCTTTAAACACAAATGGAGTATCAATGAAAAAACAAACACACTGTTTTCAATACATTCTGCAAAATTAAATGGAGTTTTAATGTAAATCGTATAATGGAATATCACGTTAACGTAGTTTGGAAATAGTTATGGAATTAACATTATCGCCATAACCAACGTTTATTTATTGGCCAATTTTTTGAAAATGTTTATTTATTTTTGGTTAGAATTGTTTATTTACAATAAATTATTAAAACCCAACAAATAATACCAGTGTTTGTACGTTTTTGCTTAGATTTTGTTATTTAACATTTAAAAATTATAGGCTACATGTAGTTAATTATTGGTTTCTTTTGAAAACGAATTATCATATTAATAATTTACATTCACTCTTTCTTTTGTTTTAATTTTGTGCA
>JAGFPH010000383.1:310500-337626 GCA_018207615.1 Philaenus spumarius | reverse complement strand
ATAAAGGATTACACTAATATATTTCGTATCTTACCATCGCAGTCCCTACATTCAAGATCGATGGAGTTTCTAGGATTATCTACATTTTATAGCAGGCCTGATAACGATTTCAAGGGACATGTAATATGCGTGCTTGCAATAGTTTTCATCTAAACATTTGCTATAAAATCATTACATGAGTTCATACATTCGTTAACTGTATTATGTCTCACTGACACTCAGATTTTTGTTACTTTAGATTCTAAACCAACAGAGCATATTTTCAAAATATTGTGTTTTGAATATCCAGTTTTCTAGGTGATGCCAAATTTAATGCAAACCCGATCCTTTTAGTACAAACAAATGATCTTATATGCCTACCTATGAAGAAAATATTGTACCTATGTTTTAGTAGACCATATGTGTATAAATTAATTTCGATGGTACTGACGATAAAACCGCCTACTTTTTAAGGTTCAGAGACCTTTTAAATGTAGGTTACTTATCCATCAAAAAGTCGCCATGCTTTTTTATTAGTACTTGTTTTTTTCTAATTACTATAAAACGCTTTCTCTTTCTACAATACAATAAAGAGAAAACTATTTTAGCATTTTTACTTCCAATTAAACCTGTATTTAACAGTTTAAACTAAGTAATTCGAAATTTACATGTATACCTCGCCAGTTCTCTATGTTGACCCACTATTCTCCACCTCATCGATTTGCAAATTACATAATCCAAATTACTGATTTGTCACTAAATCTTGAGAAGCCCTAATTATGTGGAATACAGTAACTACAGTCTATTGATCATTCTCTAAGATTTCAAAAACATTGGTTAAATAGTTTTGCATGTCTTGTCTTACATTTTTTTAATTGAGTTAGTTTATAGCTATGAAATATTTATGGTCAGTCATTTTATTCATAAATACTTCCCTATTGTATCATAAATCAGACGAATATCAAAATATGTATACTAGGATTCATGTATATAGCCTATATAAACTGGGTGTTTCTTAAATAGGACGCCAAACTTCTGGAGTGGGTTCCTTACATCAAAATAAATCAAATACTTTCTATAAACATGTTCAATTAAATGCTTTGTTTCAAACAATCCGCCATTTTGTACAAACGAAAGAACATTATAGCTTTTAAATAAATAAGATATTGAGTTCAGATTTGGAAACACATCTATGTAATGTTTTAAAAGTGCACTAAACATAAAGACTGTAGTTTTATTATTTTCAAAATGGCGGCCGTTTACAATTTGTACTGTTGAATATCTTGGAAACCATCCATTTCACAAAAAAAATACAAAAGATAAAGTTTCTTCTTTTAACAACAAATAAATAATTTTTTTTAATTTTGTCTGTGTGTCAAAGGGTAATCGAGTTTGTACTTGTAAAAATACAAAATGGCGGATTGTTTGAAAACAATGAGTTTTAGGGCACATGTTTATAGGAACTATTTTATTTATTTTTATGTAAGGAACCCACTCCAGACGTTTTGAGAAACACTTTGAATATATCAAAAACTATAAAAGTTATATTTAAGCTAAAATTTCCCGAAGGTAAAATTTGAGGCTATAACAAAGGAAATAAAGTATTTTACTAAGCAAACATTAATACTTTTTCTTATATTATACATTATACAAGAAATTGTATGTTGTAAATGGGAGCCAGATAGAAACACAATTTGACAGAATACAGTTCTTTATACTTATAACAAAATTAATGTATTGTAAATATATACAATAACTGTTAAACTACAAAGCAATTATTATTGTGTAAATTTTTTTTAATTTTACATTTTCGAATTTTTTACATAATTTACATTAAAAATGTATAAGCATTTACATTTAACTCATAATTTCATTTGCACATTAAAATTAATTGTACTTGCATTCTATGTCTTATAAAATCTTAAAAAAAGACATTTAGAAAATAGTTATGTGTCCACTCCTTCATTCAAAACACTTTTTTATATCCAATTAAAAAAAGACGCAATACACAACAAATTAAAATAAATATGCGAAAAGATTTTCACACGGACGAAACAAAATTATAGCAATAAAAACAAAGATTCGGGATTGCAAACGGCGTAGCCTCTGACGCAAATGCAACAGGTTTGTGTTCAAGGACAATAATTGCTGGAATATATCCACAAGGAATTAGAGAGCGGAATAGGTTAGTGACCGCACGTTCTTCCGACGCGTCGTACGTCATTGGAAAGGGATGTAAACAGAAACACCGGTAATTGCCCTTGACTCTTTCAGACAAAGAAAACCTAGAATTGCAACAAAAAAACTGATAGAAACTGCTCCTACGAAAGTAAATATTTATGTTCTTAGTAATATGTATTTCATAAATTTGTTATATTTCCTAATTAAAACACAGAATAGCCAACAACCAGACGCAATACTTACTGGTATTAACTAAAATGATTAATCTTTAAGTAACCTAATTCTTTTATTATCTTAACTATCCACTAGAGACAAAGGAACCCATTACAAACTATCTTTATTTTATTGTATATTTTTAGTTCGAAATGAAACTAAAACTAATAATTTTCAAGTGTGGATAACCACTCATAGATAAAGTCTTTCAGATTGGGACAGTTACACTGTATTTTGGATAAATTCGGATATTTGTAGGTTCGAAATTAAATAGTTCCACCCACGAAGCTGAACTCGCTGACATGAGTTGAGCGAATTTTCTAAATTCAGTTTGTATGTATTGGGGTTTCAACCAAATATTTTGGAAATTAATCTACTCACGAAGGCGCTGAATAGCTGCCTATGTAGGGGAGACTTGCACAGTACCGGACACTGCCCAGTACTGGACAGAGCGTGTTTCTTAAAGATGCCAATAGATGGCAGATAGATAAAATATACCACACAAAGCCCTTTATCACTTAAAGTCGTTGTACAGTTATTAGCTTTGTCGCGTCAATTTTGTCTGAGTAATTCGCGAAAAAGATGTTTTTGTCCAGTTGGGTGCTTCCCGACGATAGATTTCAGCTTCTGTTCTGTGAGACTTGGTGAATAGAATGAGTTTAACAACTTTTTGTGTTAACTCCACTTTCATACTGAATAGGAAGCAGTAAGTGAATTTTAATTTAAAACGTTAGTTTACGGTTATAAATTTAAATACTTCCCCTCCTTCATTTGCTCAGTACCGGACAGACAACACTTTCCCAGTACCGGACACTAAAACTATTGTGTTAGACTCTTCAAAGATGCGTAAGATGAAGCCTGTCCTAGATAGATGAACAAATCAATATATTGCAGGTTTGGTTAGGACAGCTTTTATGGCTATATGCAATGCAGAATGCAGCTTTCAAAGTCTGGTTTTTCAAGTACTGGGCTCTAACCGTTGAAGAAGGACGTATTTATAGGTTTGGGCTAGCTTGCTGCATCTCATTTCACTAAAGTCAATGAAGCTCTCACAAGATCCACAGTTTCCGTGACCACAAATCCTACTCCCGAGGACTGAAGAACCGTAACAGTGCCTGCAGAAGAGAATGTAACCCCAGATGGCTCAATGTTTGCACCAATTCCTTCATGTTCAAAACTAGCCTCCCTGTCTTGCATGACGTCAACGTCAAGTGCTGCCCCAATGAAAGCCACACAAACATCTTCGGCTACTACAAACACTTCTCGCTACTTTGGTGGACCTGGAGGTTTCATGTCTCATTCATTTCAAGTTGTGACCAATTGGATTTTTCCCATCAGAGATGAGGCTAGATAGAAAATCATTCAGACAAAGAGGAAAAGTGAAAAAAGTGAGATTTTAACTGGAAGTCCTTACAAAGATATGCTAGAGAAGAAAGTAAAGGAATCAGATGAACAGATTAAAAAAGTAGCAATGAGAAAATGAAAAAATACAATGTTTTATATTAGCAAAGGGGGGAAACCAAACAACTTGAGTTGCGAGTGAAACATAAAAATATTGGGCCTACGAAGAAAACTTCACTTTAAAACTAACGTCCTAAAGAAGGAGACCACAGAAATGAACTCCAACAACCAAAATAGTGTTAAATGAGTGCATAATTTGTAGAGACAACAGAAGAAGATTTTATACAGTGCACACCTTGCAAGCGGAGGGCAGAAATTGCTTGCATAGATCAAGAAAATCTCATTTATTACAATTGCGAAAATTGCTCATAACTTATTGTCATTAACATTACTGAGTTTTTTTTTTATTATATGTTGTATTTCATTTGAATGACATATGAATTAATCAAATATACCATCACTTAGCAAAATAACAACTACTTATCTTAATAATAAATGATTTTTGAAAGTGTCCGGTACTGTTTTTGATTATTTGATACTTTTTCATTTGTTCATTTCATTCTTTTTATTATTGTTTTTTGTAAAAGTGTTAATTTTTAGTTATAAATAAACATTTCAACTATTTATTGTTGCAATTTTATTTTGTTACAATACATATAAAAAAAGGTATTGTCAAAAAAGCTAAGGTGTCCGGTACTGTGCAAGTCTCCCCTATACGAAATATATTAGTAAAGTTTGTTTGCTCCTAAGCCTCGCTCCTTCGTTCCACTCGCAGTGGAAATACTCGCTTTGGAGTTTGCACCTAAGCCTCGCTCCTTCGTTCCACTCGCAGCGGAAATACTCGCTTTGGAGTTTGCACCTAAGCCTCGCTCCTTCGTTCCACTCGCAGTGGAAATACTCGCTTTGGAGTTTGCACCTAAGCCTCGCTCCTTCGTTCCACTCGCAGCGGAAATACTCGCTTTGGAGTTTGCACCTCGACCTTGTGGCCTCGGGTTGTGTACCGTTTCGCTTCGCTCCCCAGACTACAAACTCGGCCGTCGATCTCGGATCAGAAGATTGATCCGTCGGCCCCAACGTGGGTTTGAACCTGGTACTTTTATTGTACTGTATTTTACCTTTTGACCGATTTTGGGGGAACCAAGTGATCTATGAGATCGTGTTAAAAACAAAAAGTGCAGAATAATATCCTACATTTATTTTTTAAATAAAACCCCCAAAGTGTTTCATTTTAGAACTAAAAATCTAAAAACATAGTTACTGCCTGTAAAAAAATGAGCTTCCGGTTGTTGATTTTTTTTTTTTTTTTGCTAACGAACTTGTCCGAGCGACGTAGACAACCAACGTGTGTTCCAGATTTGGACCAAATCTGACTTAAAATGCGGCCGTTAGATTGCGAACACATATACGTACTTATATAAAATTTCTAATGACTTTTCCCAAAACGTGTTCTGGGGACCATGATCGCTGCTCATTTACTACTGCTGACCTTAGATCTTACCATAAGGGTCACTACTAAATTCGCTAATAAAGCAAATGAATTATTTGCACATAATTTACTGTCGAGTCTCTTTTCCAAATTTTAAGATGGGCTTATTCATGATTTTGAATATATCTTTGTAAATCATGATAAAAATAATTATACGTAAACGGGTAAGTAATATTTCGTGTTTAAACACACAAATCTAGCATACTAAACAAATTAATAAGCAAGACAAAATACTCGAATAAAATTTTCTGAACATCGACCTTAATGACCTTGTTTTACTTATTTGAGTACTAGTGGACCCGGCAATGCTCGCTATTACTTGACTTGATTTTAAGGGTAGTTATCCTATTTCATCCCTTTGACTTATTAATTGAATTGCATTTTTTTTATTTTTTATATATCAATAAATAATAATATTAAATAATGTTAGCTTTATAGTTTGTACAAATTTAGTGTAATTTATTTTTATTGTATAGGGGTAGCTACCCCATTTAAATATATTTGTTCGTAGTGACCATATTATATAAAAAATACTTGTATTAATATATGTGTAAATTGTGAAATTTTATTGATATTAGTTGAGTAGTTTTTGAGAATATAGAAAAAGAAAGTGTATGGATTAATATTTAATTTTAAGGGTAGTTATTCCATTTCATCCCTTTGACTTAAGGCTGTGGCTTTGTGGCTTAGGTCTGTGTTGGGCTTTGTGGTGAGTTTCGTTTGCTAGCTTGCTTTGGGGTTTGTGGGTGAACAGGCCACGTAGTTACCACCTTTTGAAGCTTTCCGGAGACAAACTGTTTTACACACATCTTGGCACTACCTCTGACGGTCCACTTTGTTTGTACACATGGTAATGAAATTGTAAATAGTTTTTTATATCCCTTAAAAATAATATTACATAATTTTACCTTAATAGCTTGTTTGAAGCTCGTTAATTATACTTATTGCATAGGGTATTTCAACCCTCAAAAAGTATATAAAAAAATGCTTGTTTTCGAATGTCATGTTGTGTAAAAATTTCAAAGTAATCGGTGAAGAACGTTTGGAGATTTGAGATTTTGAACAACGAACATTTACATTTCTATTTATATAGATTGCAGTATAAAATTCCCATTTGGGATAAACTACCGTCCAAAATTTGAAAATATGAATAAATGCCTGCCAAATGTACATTTGTAAAATGAACACTAGTTTTATTTGTGAAATGAATCGTAACGTCTGGAACAGTAAAATAAAATGTCAGACGTCAATTTTGTAAGAGATGCAGATATTGTTGGGGGGGGGGGGAAATATATATACAGCATTGTATAAAAAATAGAGCCACATTTTCCAATAAACAACTTTTTGCGTATTTTCGGTTTAAATAAAGCCTATCAGGATAAAACATAATGAATTAAAAACTTATTTTATCGAAATATTTTTCACAATTGCACCATTTTGATGCGATTTCAGCACTAGTTTTTGGCTGATTTACATGATATATTTCCGAAAATAACACCTTTGAATATATGAAACTTACTTTTTTAGTATTATACTCGTATAGTATAGGCTACTCGAATTATTAGTTTTACGTAGTTACTAAAGCCCAAGATAAACGCTTAATTAGGAGTATCAAAATCACCCGAGATCCTCTTGAATGTTATCAGTTGATTATATTTTTACTTTATCAATGGATTAGGTAATCTAGTCAGTCATTTAGTCGATAGGTTAAATACGGATTCGTAAACTTCCACAATGCACTGAGATAAGACCTAATGTGTTACCCAATTAATTATGGGCGAAAACCAGAGATATTGGGATTTCCGAAAGCAAATTGCTCAGTACATTAGTACCTAACGATTTCCTAGATCCACTTGGTTGACTTTGTTTCGGTTTCTTTAGAAATCATATCAAGGCAAAATAGTTATTTGCTACTTACCGTACAAAATACACAAATATATTATTATCAATGAACATGTATTTTTTGTAGGTTATATACAGAGTGATCACATTTTGGATACAACATTGACACTCATGTGGGATATCTTGTAGCACATTACCTTTGGAATAAAAATTGTCCCTTTAACAATTATTAATGTAAAAGTATAACTCGTAAAGCTTAATAGAAGACTAATCAATTTGTACAAGTTTAAGTTCGGTACAATGATCGATGACAAGTTTGTGGCCGGCAAAGTATTAAGGAAAAAATACGTTTAGTTGTTTGGTGAATGTTATGGAAAAGTTTGTTCCATATCACACTTATTTTTGTGGATCTTTTTATGACAGGCCGGTGTGTTGATCAGATTTATACACTAGCATGTAAAGAAGGGAAACTCAATGACCAAATTCAGTAAAAAATATTTAAACTAGACTACAATTAAAACATGAAGTAATTTTAAGAAAAAATAGAATTAATAAATTAAGAAGAAACCATGATTTTAAGCTGACTGTAACTGTATTGTTGTTTGTTGTTTCCCTAGCTCTGAGGGTGTGTGTGCAGTTACTTTAGTGAAATCTATCAGAAATTATTACAATACAATTTTATATTATACGCATTTAACATCCTCTATCTAATTATAGGTATTTTGTTCTGTAAATAGATGCATTTATTTAAATTTTGTTCTTCCTTTTCCCTCCTGATCATTTATTTTGTTTATCTTTGTTATTGTTTTATGACATATTAGAAACAAATAAGACATAAAATACATTTAAAAAAAATCTATTTATGCTCATAAATTAAATTGTAACCATAAAAATAGGATAGTATAAAATGTATTCGCATTATTGCAATGTGTAAATTTTTTAAATTGTCATTTTTATGGTTTGTTTGTATTTTATCTAAATCTAATAACAAGGATTTAAAAAAGAGTTAAACTACTATTTTATCTTAAAAGGATTTAATTTGTTTTAAATAGTTACTTTAAAAAAAGTTTTATAACTGGCAAAATTAAATGAAATTATAATTTTATAGTTTATTGACTTCATGCACGACGTCTTTTTTGTGAATTATATGTGTCATGAAAACAATGCCAAGTTGTAAGCGATAAGGTAATGCCAATTGTGCGAATTAATCCTACTGTTTAGTTTCTATTTATATCTTTATTTATTCAAAGTAAATAGTATGAATAAGATGAACAATTCTAGACAGTGTAATCTTTCTTATCTGTGGGCGCGGTGTGTTTTGTTAATGTGGCGTGATACAAGTGAGCATGCGCAGATTGCTTTAATGAGTGTTACATTTTCCTCTAAGTAATGCTTATGTGATGACACAGTGTGCCAAAACAAAGGCACGCTCTTATCTAAAGTAACTTCGATATTTGTTTTCGAAGTATTTCAAAGTACAGTTATTATTAATGTCTAGTTTCACGTTTTCTTTTACTTCGGCTCGCATTACAATTCCGAAGTATTGAATCATAATTTTTTGTGAGTCCGTTTTCCTGTATACACGATATAAGCACTCACAGACGTCGTAGAAAACTTCTGGTGGTACCAAAATCTTCGTAATTTTATTGCGGAGAATTGAAAAGCTTTTGAGCTTTCTAGCGTGAGTCGTAGCGCGTCGGGGTCACGTTTTTGGGTCAAAATTTTGAAAATACAGTGTGAGGTATCGTTTAATATGTTTTTGTGTACGGGAAAACAGTTTTTGACATTTAAAAAGTCGTAGCGCTTCGGGGTCACGTTTTTGGATCAACATTTTGAAAATACAGTGTGGGGTAACGTTTTATATGTTTAGGGTACGGGAAAACCGATTTTGAGAGTTAAAAAGTCGTAGTTTTAATTTGTGTGTCCTGTCCGGAAGGGCCAAAGTCTCGAAAAAGTGTTCCATCTTTTCACTAGTCTTATTTTTGTTTTAATTACTATTTTAGTTTGTTTCCCGCTAGTAAATTATTTTGTACTACGATTATCTTTCAATTAGCCTCATTTATATATTTAAACAATCTGAAATAAGATACAGTACTCCACCAGTAATTAAATACCTCACTACATGAAACAAATATAATTAAAATTGTATATAGGCCTAGTCATAAAAGTTATTTAGTAAAATGTAAAACAATCATTACTACGCTCTCATAAAATCTAGACACATTCTCTAATTTTAGAATTTTAAATTGTCAAAACCCTTAACTTTTGAAATAGTTTTGTTTCCTGTTTGGCTTCTTCATATAGCCTATAAAGCTTTACGTAATAAGGAACCCAAAACATTTTCAGAAATCAGAACCAACCTTGTGGTCTATGTAGATTATTGAGTACTTTTTTTAGTATAGAAAAACGTTTATTCGGTCCTTTTTTGAATGTATACATCAGTAGAATATCGAATATTGTAGATACACTTTTTAACCTTTTTATACACAAAATATTATTTGATGACGAAATAATCATATTGGTCTACATTGTAAAACACAAACTTAATGCAAGAAGAAGCACTTTCCCAAGCGGCAGCAGTGACTCAGCAGTTTCAATTGACAGACATTCCGAAATGACTGAAGGTAGAGCGAGGTCGCGTCGCTGAATTCCCAAAAGCTAGTATCTATGTCGTAAAACTACTACCAAAGTAACTGTATAATACATTTCGTAATACAATATATTAACCATAATTTGACAGACCATTTTGGGTAAACAGTTTGAACATTAGCATTGTTATTTTTTCAATGTTGAAATCTATTTGATGTCTAGTTTGCTATTCTGTTCACAACAATTAAAAATTTACCTCTTGTAAACAATAGCATATTGTTTGGCATATATATAAAACTACATTAAATCAATCAATGGAGTCGAACTAGTTGCTATACTAACAACGACCCGGTGTAGTTGGCTAATAATTAAATAATTAGTTTAGTTTAGAGGCTAATTGTTTTTTCTTAAAAAATAGCCTTTACTCATTTTCATTCAGGTAGATAATATATATAACCGACTCATTATTATTTTTTATAGAGAAGGTAAGGCCTGTGCGTGGGTGGGTCCCCCGGTGCGTGGTGCTTCTGGTTTACCCTCCAAATCCTAATATCTTTTTTCCAGCCCGAGTGCCAAGTCGGAACCAAATTTCTGCATTACTTCGCCAGGTGTGACTGTTCGCCATCTTAGCCTTTTATTTTATGCTGTGTTTATTGGGCCATTGTTCCTCTTCCGACTTTTTTTATCTGATCATTGTTTCGGTGTAAGCCCCTATATTTTCACCTTCATCCAATTACCCTCTCCCAGAACCATAATTATGATGATGTTATCAGGATTAGCAGGACCTTTCATAAGTAAGTAGTCCTGAATGGTATTCAGGACTACTTATTTAACCCATTTTATGTAAGTATGTTCTAAAGTACCTGTGACAAATGAAAATTTGCATGAGATAAAAACTAACATCACCAAAATAACGGATAACAAAAGTTTGTGCGTGAAACCAAAATCACATGTTCTGAAACTATAGCCTACGTATTGTGTCATCCTCGATAGTTACTTCTACGCCAGCCCAGAATTTCCTCATTCTTTGCATAAGATATGTTAAGTAATGAAATCGATTGGTTAAAGCGGTCAATCGACATTAAACTAATCTGGGCAAATAACATCCTGTAGAAGTCAACAAGAATCTTTGTATTTCTTAGTGATAGAGAAAAATGATGAACTGTTATTAATCGACGATAATTCAGAAATATAACAAAAATTACAGACGATATACTAGATAAATTACATTTTAACAGAGATGTAGGCTATGAGAGAAGAAATTACAATTTTCTTTAAACCTTCCCGCCACAAATTTTTAACCGCTCCTAAAAATTACACTTACGAACACATTTTGATGTTTTCGAATATGTAATGAAAGAAAACCATTGTATTTTTCAGATTTTATTTGTTATATGCTTACTAATCTGTAATGTTTTATTTAAGAAAGTTTTACTATTCCAAACAAAATGTACTGCACGCTTTGACAATTGAACAAAATAATGGCATAAACTAAACCAGGAAACTAAGCTATGTCGAGACTTTCGCTTACTGCACTGATGAAATGCAAGTCTGATTACCGGTCATCAGACTGGCACTAATGTGACACATTACATTTTAGTTTAGGTTTTAAGGCGAATCACACCGACTGGCTATCATAAACTAAAATCAAATTTTGTACCTAATCTAAACACAAAAATATAATTTACAGTAGTGATCAACATTTAAACTTTGCGATATCTTGGTAATAACCAACATACAGTAGACATGTGAGTAGCGTGGAAACAAATCAATAAAGGTCACAGATAAATGATATTCTACACAGATGTCTAACTCGAATAAGAAAAGTGTAACGTATTTGAGTAAAAAGCAAGCCAGATGTTTTCCGCACGGCACAACTACCCCACAGGAAGTAGACGACTCCCTTTAACTTGTTATTACGTAGGACTATCTTGTATAATTCACAACTATTTGATCTTTTCTCTGTAGTAGAGTGTACCAAGTCACGTTGGATAGAAGCAACATTTCTGTAATTGAATTTTTGAAAACCCAAAATAGTAGACAGATGTTCACTATGTTAATTCAGCGTTTAATGATATTGAATTGATTTAGTTCTATTTTCACCATTTTATGATATGCTGAAATTCTACAGATCGAGTGTTTTATTTTCCCGTGCGAAACAGAAGTTCGCAAACTCATATTATACTGTAGACCTATTCATAAAAAATAAGCAATGTAACGATTTAAGTAAATTGATCATTCAGTTTTCTGGTAGTGAAATATATTATAGTTATATTATCGATTTCTAATCGATCAGCTAATGTTCTGTTTTGAATCTATTGTTTCAGATGCAGACCGGGTGTCCCTGACTGAATGATTACGGAAGTGGGAAACCCAGACTTAGACTTACCAATCCAAAGAGAACTAAAGCCAACCAGTTATTCTTCAAATTTAAGCCTAATGCGTTGTGAAAATATGTTTTGCTATTCATATGTAAATTTGTGTCTGTTTTAGAATAGGTATATTAAACTTAAATAATTAATCACGCCCAGTGCCGGATTTACAGAATTTGAGGCCCTAGGCAAAGTTTTCTGAGCGGCCCCCTTCCCCTCCCGTGTTCTGTGAATATGAAATTATAATTGTGTAGGCCTACTTTAGAATTTACTTGATCACAGACAAAAATAAAACTTGTAGGATAAAAGCGTGATTTTAATTTGAAAGCTTTTTTAAAGCTTTATATATAGACTATTATAAATGATAGGGTAATATACTGTATATTTTTTTAAATACCACCGAATCCAACAATTATCAAAACGTTATTAAAAAACCCTCAACTTAGGTTTTTTGGGTATGGTTTAGGAAGAAAGTTAGCCAAAAACTTTCTAGCAAATTTGTTTTATTTCATATCTAAGACAAGAATACACAGAAGAAAAAATAGTTAAAATTTTTAAACTAAGCATACGTCATACTTTACACAAATCACTTTTAAAAAATAAAAACATAACCTCAACTGTCTAGAGTCTAGAGTAGGCTAATAATTACAATGCAACTGTCGAGTGACATGGGGCCGCCGCCCAGTGTTGCCAATAGTACAAATTCTGTTTACCCCACATCCAGCTCAAAATTACCCCCAAAATGACGCGGCGCACGCCATGGTGGCTTGAACCACAATCTATCCGTCACGACGCGTAGGCCTACTTACGTTTTTTCAACTAGTCTGCCAAACATTTCAGATTAGTGGAATAAGTTACTACGGATTTGTAAAGGACAAAAATTAAATCAGCAAACAATATGGATGGTTGAATAATCACAGTAGGAATAAGGCTCAAACTTGTTTGTCCGTCTTTACCGGTCAAGTGCGAGTACATCCTTAAAATATAATAATAATATATATGTTGTACCCCGTGCGGCGCCCCTTCAGTCGGCGGCCTTGTGGTAAATCCGGCACTGTTGTCACTGTTCTAGCCTAAAGAATAAGGTATAGGCATTTCAAGATTGGAAAGATTTTCCAAATTTAGGTTAGATGAGTTAAGTTTTTGGGTTCCAGGATTTTCATTGCCCACAGTTGTGTATCTTGCATAGAATTGGCAACTTAATTGCTGTTATTAGTAGTTCAAATTAAGTAGAATATTAAATTTATCACGCAGATAAGTCCTAAATCAGTTCTTTATTGCAGAGTAGCGCGTGAATAGCTGACCATTAACACACATTATTTCCCCTAAAAAATCATTGTGCTTTTAAACATGTACAAAAAAAAAACAGTGCGTCGTATCGTCCATGCACAGAAAATAATTTAAAATGCCAAATGATTGAGCGCGGTGCCATTTTCCATTTTTTACTCGAGGGAAATTCCGGTGGGTTATAGTCAAAACTGCCATTTTTGGCATGCTATCTGGAATAGAGCGACTTTTTATACCCAAATATGAAATCAAAGATCAAAATATATCAGGCTGTACATTTGTATTTAATTTTTGGTCGCAACTAAAACCATTTCCAAATGACGACAAAAACTGATTTGGCCTAATTGAATTTGTATAACCATTTTTTATTTTATTATTATTTTTTTTTTTTTAATTGATAAACTTACATTTTACGTAAAAAAATATTTAATATGTAATTAATGATTGTAATGGAGGCTTAAAACAAATATATCTATATTTCTAAAATAATATAACTTAAGGTATTAAGATTATAATATAGGCCTACGTATACTATAGAAGAAACGAAGAAACTCAGATTATGCGAACATATAGATACGATAGATGCTCGAAAACCGGTTTTGATAAATTTTGAAAAACAACCCCTTTTTTTGGCAAAAAAACCCCCAAAAAATCAGTTATTATTTTTTTATAAAAAACGTCTAACGATTTTGATAAAATTTGGCTCATTTGTAGAATTTAATGTACCCTATCATATGCAAAAAATCGCATCTTTCTAAACACTCTCGTTTAGCTAATAATAATAACTGATTTTTGGGGTTTTTTGGCCATATAGGGGGTTGTTTTTCAAAACCTTTTTTCTTGCATCTATACAGGCCTAATTGACGTGTTTGGTGCAAATTTGTTCGAAATCGATCGAATAGTTTTCTCTCTAGATAATAATAATAATAATACGTATTAGTTAATCTCCTACTTTAATAAAAAATCACCTCTCCTACCCCACCCTACAAGTCACAGTGAATCTGTTTAATAATTTAAATATGTTTGTGAGAAAGCATGTGCCAGTTCCTGGTACCATTTATTTCAATAGCTAGACGTATAGCATCCAAGATGTAGCAAAACAGGTAAAGCGTGAGTCTAAATGATTATTTCAATTTTGAATTATTGTCAAACATATATTTGGTAATTAGAATGCTATTATTCCAATTATTATACATTTGTTACTTTCTGCCTTTTAAATGCATTATCTTTATACGTATATACCAATATATAGGCCTATATATACATGAAATAGGCTACTATCATCATTTTCATCGAATAAAAAAACACAGAGCTAAATCTACCAACGTCTTTGTTTTCATAGAAACTAGCAACCCTGGTACAAAATAGTTGGTCTGCTAATTATTAAAATAGTACAAACTCCAACATCTACAACAAACTTCATATTTAGGTCAAACTTCTAGAAAGTCAGGTTCGACTGAAAACTAAAATAATAAATAAACTGAAAGTGTGTTTTTGTATAAGTACAACTTGTTTAGATATTTATTAAAATGAAAATGAGATTTTCGAGAGAGATGGAAAGCGAAAGAATGAAACAGAGATTGAGCTGTGTTTAATATGGGGGTGAAAATATTTTGAAGCAAGACACAAACTTTATTAATTACTATGATCTTCTTTAGTTTTTACATTAATGGCAGATCGAGTGCCTTCGCGATGTATTTTTTTAAAAAATCGTAAGTTCAGTATCTCAGAAACAGTAGTTCGTATACTTTGGTCAATTCTTGTCCCTAGTAAGCATCATCTAGCACCGATGGCAAAGTATAACTTAAAGGCTAAGCCTTCAAAATAAATTGATATTTTATTTTTCTAACTTTCCAAAAATATGAGTATCAAAAAATAAATTTGTATTACATTGAAAACAATTAAAATTTTCTTGGGCTACTAGTGGTATATTCATCTGTGATTTTTGTTATTCTTAAATTATGTTGCAATAGTAAACTATGAAGGTTTATTTCTGTCGTGACATTTTCTTCACTGTTTTCTAGTTTTCAATATTATTGTCTTGAATCAAAGGAATAAAAACATATTGCAACCAATTGGTTGTCTATTTAAAGTCGGCGAAATAGAAACATTAAAATTGCCATTCATTGCTCATTTTCTGCCAATCCCCCTAAAAGACACGATGGATCAATACAAAAATGGACAGTGTCCAAACTAAGAAAACATCCAATTATCAAACAAATAAATTCGTGAACTTTTTAAAATGATCTATAACTTTATCCGATAAAATTATTACTTCAAAGGCCTACATCTTTAAACATAGGTCTATAGTTTACAGTCAAACACTTGTGACTGTGTGAGGCTATGGACCGACATGGCGCTAAAGGATTGGGATATGTAGCCTAACACCTAAAGGCGTTCACCTAAATATCTAATTTACTGGTACCGCATGGTATCTGAGTACTTTCTTTACTTGTTAAATTTGCAACTTTTCATCACTGTGTCCATTTGACTTTCGAGAAATCTGAAAGGTCCTTGATCTCCGTCAGACATGATTCTTTCTTTGGCATACTTTTTAACACATTGAGTCAATGACCTACATCACTTAATGCTTCCAATTGTTGACGAAGGCTATGCCGTCCTTTGTAAAAAAAAACACCCTGACCTATCGGTTTTCAATTTCATTGCTATCAACATTTTGTAAGATTTGAGGTTAGTTGCTTTCAATCAGATTTAATTTGATATACTGTATAAAAGTATGGTCTTTATAAATGGAAAAAAATTTAAATTTCTTTTGTTTTATTGGCCAAGACAAGTTTTAGATATTTTCCTTTTGACAGACATCTCGGAATGTTTAATCAAATTTACTAAATTAATGTAATTTATATAAAAATAATTTAATTCAGAATTTGTATTGTTATAATATATATTAAATAATTGAATGAATTTAAATTTACTGCATTAATTTTAAGTGAAAGAAAGAACGTGGACCAAGACCTGGATTTGAACCCAGGCCTTTAAACGATCTGCCAACTGAGCTACTCTGAGATATAGGTCGAAGTTATCTCACTTTTACGGTTTACTGTACTTTTGTGAATTAACAGACTAATTCACTCGTTTCAGTCTTACGACATTAAAGAAATTCTTAATTCTATTAGCAACCAACGTATTATTTTTTTAAGTTGTTATAATTTTTCTGCTGTAAACTTCCCAGCAGGGGTTAACTTAACTAAATTACAAGCTTTATTGTATAATACGAGTATGTTATTAACTTAATTAAACACATATGTATATTTGTAATATGTACTGAGATGTGTATATTTAGATTAATTCGCCAAACTGACTAAAAAGTTTGTGTTTCTTACAAAAGATTGCACCCCAATTAAATTAGACAAAATACTTAGCAAATTCTTTGAAAATATACAAAGGTTTTTTAGTCTAAAATAGCTGGTTTTGGCCAATAAATAAAAATTATTACTTCTCCACACACCCCTCTCCATGTAGAGTGCTTGTTAAGGATCTTCTTTACCTTGAAGAAAACTCCCGAGTGTAGGTACAGTATGATTTTAATAAAAAGGTCTGACTCAAGCCGCAAAATCGTTGAAACACGTTATATATAACTCCCGAAAAAATTAATTAAAAATAATCAATTTTTACTCAGTTAAACTGCTGATTAAAAGGAGTTATAAGACAAAAGCACATAGCCTTTAAGAAGAATTTAAGATGTTTCACAACTTTTTAGGTTGAAGAACGGCGTCCGAAACACGATAGTACGAACTGCATATTTTTGCTGTTTTACGCAAGGTATAGAAGACCCTTAACGTGTATCCTGTTACCTTTATCAAACATTGGAATATTCCCACCAAAACTCATTTGTATACATCCAAATAATAGTGTTTAAAAACACATTTGTATACATCCAAATAATAGTGTTTAAAGCGTACTGGGGGGATATTAATATTCACAATTTTTGTTTCAAGTCCACATTTCGCCGAAATTAAACGGTATTTTAAAGAAATTAATAAAAATCACATTTAAAACCATTTCTATCATCAAGCAACACTTTTTGGTTGTTCACATTACCAATGAAGTAAACAAATTACCTTTAACAGCAATTGTGAACAAGACTGTTCTCAGTACAGTTTAAAAACACTTGATTTCTTAATAATTCGCACAATGAGTTATTATTAGACAGCCATATCATTTGCTTGAACAATTTCAAATTTATCTCAATTTTGTTATGAATGTACTGTATGTTCAAGTCTTGTGATGTTTCAAAAATAACAATTAAATACAAATGCAAAAAATCGATCACTACAATTTTGGATCAGTTGTCATTAGCCTTGTAGATTTAGAAGTCAGTTTGTCTTTCGTGACTTTCCACCAACCCCAAAAATCTTACAATGAACTCAATCGCTCCTAAAATAACTAATTATTTAACAAAACAATTATTGTAGGATACAAAATTGCTGATAAAAACAAAACGGAATGTTAATGATTCAAGAAAGTATTAAGTTTAACAAGGTTAAACTGGCCAAGGGCAATAGTCCAATAAAAGGACTATTTATGTAACAACCTGTTTTTCTCTTAACTATTGAAAATATGTATTTTTACAATTAACAGCATCTTTGAACATTTTTATTGTAATATTCATCAAATTTTTCTTGATTTACTGTCACAATTAAATAAAATTAAACTATTTTTTTCTTAAACAGTTTATGGAACTGACACCTGCTAAGTAGCACACTGGTTGATTTCACTTTCTAAATGCTGGTTAGTGCTTTTGCAAGATATCCATTTGATTCTAAGGATAATGCTTGTACCACTACATATTATACAACCGCAGAATATTAATAAACATCAGTTTTTTACTACAAAACACATATAATCTTTTAAGATACAGTACTTAGGGTATATGAAAAATAAATATAAGCAATTATTTGATAAAGATACAGTACTTAGGGTATGTTAAAAATAAATATAAGCAATTATTTGATAAAGATATTTTATTTTTTTTATAATAAAACATAGTTTACTAGCTTTGTACATTTTATGCAAGCTACATATTATAAAAATATTTAACTGACAGAATAATAACTTAAAGTCAACACAAATGCACTGTAACATGTATTAATACATAATATTTGTTGTTCAAATCAGTTACTTTTAATAATTAATTGTAAATTCACAATGCCAAGGTTTTCTTAAGAACATAAACATTTTAAAATAAGTTAACATCTAGCGAAGAAAAATATTTAATTAGAACACTAGGTATTTTCATCAACTAGTTTGTTTAAAAAAATAGGTTATAAATAAAATTTATGTTGTTAAGATAATACTTATTAAAACAGAATTTTTATAAATTATTGTCTGTAATATTTCCAATACTGTATTGTAAACAACTTTTCACATGGATTTACGGGAAAATTTTGTTTGTGAAAATGTACCTTAAGTGAGATATTATTTTAATAAATTTCATGAGAATTTTTATAATAAAACTCTTAAGCATCTACTTAAACAAGTTTTATTTATTTTATACATAAGAAATTACAATATAAATTTTTCTTTGGTAAAAATGTAAAAAAGATACCTTTTAACTATATTTGTTCAAAGTTTAAACCACACTGACGATTTATGTAACTTAACTACTTAAATATTTTCTCAAAGAAGGAACTAGTATAATTAATTTTATTAATTTTTATTTAGGCTATGATATTAAGACCTATTTGTTTGATTAAACCGTATTCTATGCTCCCTAATTTGCAAAAACTATAGGAACATTAAAACCCGATATTTCAATAATCCAATTGTAAGAAGAATCCAATTTTTGTTGAACTAAAATTAAAACACACACTCTGCCCATTCTACACATTTGCACAGCAAAAGCGTAAAATATGCACCCATCATCAATTTTATAAAAATATGTCTAAGGAATATTTAAATTCATGAATACAAAGTGTATTATGTACTTGCAGTACCAGGAATCAAGACTGTGTAGTAAACACTTTTTGAAGAAATCTATTTACTTTCCTTTCATACTTTATACTGTGGTAAAAATAAATGTATAACAACAATAAGAATAGCATTATCAAACCAAACACCTTATACAATTCTATAAAGTAAAATGCAGTATTACATTTTTTTGTAGAGTTCTAATGAAGGTCAATTCATAGTAAATCAAAAACAACATTAAGAAAGATATTTTACATATATGTCAAGTTCTTCCCATTTAAAAAACTAATTTTAGGAAGACTGGAAATACACTTAAGGGACATACTTTATTCAAAAATTAAAGAACTTAAACATATAAGTACTGTACAAGTCATATTATTAATGTTATTTATGAGAATGGTAAGACTGCCTTCATTAGAAATAAATTTAAATAGGGCTACTTTTATTTTAAGTACGGTTTTAACAATGGTCCATGGTATTGAGGTTCTGTGGCCAATAAATTATTGTTTGTGGCTTTTACACTCATGTTTTACTTCGAAGATAGCACAATGTACCAAATATTAGTCAAAATTGTAGGTACAAAAGTCTTGTAGAACAGAATTACTGATATCCTTTTTTAAAGATAATGTGCACATTTTAGTAATTTTATATATATATTCAAATATCCACCTTCTTGATTGTAATAATATATTGGTTCAAATGTAAAAAAACTCAATGTACATTTGAAGATACAATATCATTTTATTAACTTAAAATTCTTCCTTTAGACAAGGGTGCATTTATTATAAGTAACACTTATGGTTCGGTTGCAATTCAAACAGACTCAAATTTGTTATATATATATAAATAAATAAATAACAATATTTAGATGTATAACAATGTTTTATAAGCCACAGTGTTCAGGTGGCAAATTATTTAAAATTATTGGTTTGTAATTATAAAATAGCCTTTTTATTAGTTTTAAGATATTTCCGTTTTTATACATTAAGAAAAAATCAAATGTGCCTAAAGTAAAAAAAAAACATTTAAAAAGTAGAATAAATGACTAGGTTAAACATACTAAAAAATATATTTTAATATTACAATATTTAACATATTTCTCATAAGGTAGAAGGAGTTTTTAGATAAAATTTATCCTAAACTGATTTTAACTTTTGCAATTTGTTGACAAGTTTAAATTACACTTTTGTTTAGGAATACAAAAAAGTATAAAATTTATTCAATAAATTAATATGTTAATAAATTT
This sequence comes from Philaenus spumarius, assembly GCA_018207615.1. Classification (NCBI taxonomy): domain Eukaryota; kingdom Metazoa; phylum Arthropoda; class Insecta; order Hemiptera; family Aphrophoridae; genus Philaenus; species Philaenus spumarius. The sequence continues at coordinate 317,099 of JAGFPH010000383.1, read as the reverse complement.
TATTTTACTGGAATAAAAACTCGGCAATCAAGATTGTGTTCAACGAAAAATAACAACAGCAGTATAAATGTTTTAAACAATTTAGTGAAACAAAAAATAGAATAAACTTTTAACTTATCACAACAAATAATATACACTAACATTGGTACCATAAATAAACACATACACTCATCTCATTTACACAATCATTCATCCTAATAGAACAACATGAAGGGAAGTCAGAATGTTATCAAAACACTATATATATATAAGTCGTTTAAAGCGTATACACGGGATTCCAAACCTCTGTTCAATCCTTCAACTTCCCTTCAAAAAGGTGATACAATTCAATTGTTTCCTTACACCCAAAACAATAATTAAATCTTTTACACATTATACACAAATCACACTGTTCCTCCAACATCATTCTGGTAACGTTTTGTAAGATAGGAGGCAGCTTCCGTCATTTGTTCGAGAGAGCGATGAAGGCCATATAAATGTCGTCGGAAACTTTGTTCTACTTTTTGGGTATAGCTGGGTTTGGTGTTGGATTCTGAATCTCCTTCAATACCAGAGTCATTTTCAATTCCAATTTCTGAGTCTGTGTCACTAATAGTTGATCCAGCAGAGTTTGTTGATGCCATGGAAGCGGTAGAAGGGCGTCGGATGTGAGTTTTCATGGTAGGTGCAACAGAAATAGGGATGTGGATATCTTCTACAGGGTGTTGATCATTGGCTCCCCACAGTAATTCTGTCTTTACACAATTCACCAGTGAATAAAGGCTATGCAGATCTGTTGAATATAATCCATCACCTTTTTGAGCAAATTTAACTTCAACCTTGTCAGTTGCATCACCTACTTGAAGATCCATCAAACGACAAGGCACTAGAATTGTCTCGTCCATATCTTGTACAGCTTGAACAAATGATTCCATAGCTTTCATGATACTTTGACTGGAGAATTCCGTTTCCTGGTGGCTAGCAATGCGGCGAAGACAGTTCCTAAAAAGAAATTTAAGTTATTATATGTCAAACAGTAAATCAAAGTGCAATTTTTTAAATAATTTTAAAAAAATGATTCCTTCTTCAAATTTCATAGAATTTTTCTTTCACATTTTTTTATTTGGTGAAAAATATTAATGAGAATGAGTTTTGTTGGATTAAGAAACCTTAGAAGCAGAAATCATAACGATTTCATAATTATTCTAATTATAAATAAGACAGGTGCCCCTTAGTTATATATAAGAGTAACATTTTTGTGCAACACATTTTGTTTTTTAACCAACTTCAACAATGTACAAAGAAACAAAAATTATTATAAAAGGGTTGGATGCATAAATAGGGCTAGTCAAATCTAATACCATAATAATGAATCGCTGCAAAACCAAAAATATTCAAGTAATACTATTTGAATGGATACTATATTAAAGACCACTAAAGAATACCATTGTGTGGCGGCCAATAGGATGGGCGCGCAGCGTTGCCATATCTACTAGTCTCGAACACTCCTGGGATTTACCGCTCGAGGCTTGAGCGCACAGTTTAAAGAATTATAAATGTGTTGAGTCAGCCGCGTTCAGTTAGGAGCGTGGGAAGAACGTGACAACGTCGCACTAAAGCGATTGGAGTGTTTAAGGTCTCGGCGTACACAAGCCCGTCCCTCAAAGGTATTCTTTCGTAGTCTTTACTGTAAATAGCTTATTGCAGTGGCACTAAGTTATCTAGGCCCTACTTATAATATTACAAAAAATATAACTTTTGTATATCCTAATATACAAAAACTAATTACAAATGGCAGTCAAAATATAAACTAAAATTTTTTAAATCCAAAACATTAAAAAAAACCGTTAGCCTAAATGTGTGCGGTCGTGGGAACGAAGTTCATGACGCCTTTTCTTCAATTCTTTTACCAGCCTTAACAGCAACATATACACACATAATTTTAATCTTTCAATTGCCGTTTATTATTAGATTGTTTTTTATACAAATATTTACTGTTTCCATACGTTTAATGTTATTATAATAAAGGTGTGGAATTAATTATATTATCAAAGCTAAGATGTTAAACACAGTTAAATGTCTATTCATTGTAAATACATTCAATAAACATAAAATGTTGGTTCATCAGTCTAGGCCTAACCTAAAATGATTGTGTGTATGTTTAATTTATTTTACCTGTCTTAACTTCAACATACATACAATAATTTTAGGTCAGGCATATACACCAAGTAATTTTAGGTTCTAGGCCCAGACTGATGAACAAACATTTTATGTTTATTGAATGTATTTCAGCGCTTGACGATAATATCTGAACTAAGTTACGCCGGACAAAACTGATCGTCTCACTGTCATAGCAACCAATTTGGGAATGCTTTTTCGTTACTTTTATTTTATATTGGTTACTCATAGCAACCAATTAATGACACTTTTTTTCGGTAGGCTACTTATTATATTTTCTATTTTTTAATTCCTACCCCACCCGCGTTAAGGAACTTCGTTCCAAAAAAAAGATTTGCAGATATTTAATTTAGGCCTAGCGTATAAATTAGTTGCATTTATAAAATGCTGTAGTACCTACTCTACATTTTTCTTCAAATATAAAAATAAATTCCAAATATAACATTAAATACAGAAGACCTAGGCCTATCATAAATTTTATAAAAACTAACAATAAAAGATAGCCTCAGTAAATAAAATAAAGGTCAGAGTAAACAAAATATCATAAAAATAAATAACATTTAAATTTAGTAATAATAAACAATTTATTTGTTCTATATAAAAATACACAAAGATTTATATTATATAAATAGTAGTCTAAGTAAAAAGTGTCATTATGATTGTACCATAAAGGGTTTCAAAAATAAATACTAGGTATCAGTTAAACTACTACCTGTAGGACTTTATTAAACTCATGATTTAAAAGTTTATGACACAGTCTACTTATAAGATACTGTATTAATATTAATGTACTCTAATTAGCCTATATACAGATGAAGACAAAGTGAATATGAGAAGGTATAGTTTAGTTAAATTATTGAAAATAACACATTTTACGAATTTACACCATCATTTACCCTACATTGTATTTATGATCTTTAATGCAAGCACAGATGAGCACTATTCTTAAGTTTATAATTATTTATTAGGCCCTATTATCTTTATAACAAAGCCTATAGATTTAAACTATTGCCAACATAAATTAGAACGGTATTGTGACTTTATTGTTTTCTTTGGCTAGCAAACACTAAGTTACTTTGTGTTTAAAATCCTATCTTATTCAGTATAAAACTAGGAATAAACACACTTTAGTAACAATTCAAAGCATAATAATTTGTATAGGCCTACTTTGCAAAACAACATACAAATCTAATGGTATTACCAAAAAATTGTACTCTAAAGAAAATTTTTAAATTACATTAAAAGTCAAAGTTACAGACTTTACTGTAGAATGTTTTAATTTTATTGATAACTCAACAGTTCCTTTTTTTACGCACAAAACCCTAAATTTAAACAGAAAAATATGGTATATAATATATTATTTCTATTATATAAAAACTGTCTTGGTTATTTATATTGTTTAATTTGATTTTTTTAAACTGTGAATATTTAGTATACCACTACTTGTTTCATCAAAGATATTTTACACACATTTGAATAAATAGACACTCTAATTTAGTTGTATCACAAAACCTCTCTAAATGTTATTAAAATATACAAACTAGATATAGTTTTTATTTAATATAGGAATAGGCCTATAGCCTATAAATAACATTGTACCGGTAGGCTACAAAAAAAATTTAATAAAGCGTAAAACCAGTAATTATTTTGGTAATTTTGCACTAAACTAAAAAGTCTAAACACACCACTGACACCAACAAGAGGAAAACATAACTATACCTATAACTTTATAAAAGATTTAAAGTTTAAATATAGGCTAAGATAAGAATAATAATATAGAAAATAAAAGTGCAAAATGTAGATTTATCTTAATAAACCTTGAATTCATTCAGCAGAGAAACCAGTAAAAACATTTGACAACAACATTGCCAAATAAAACACTCTTATCACATTTAGTAACGTGAGTGCAAGTTGTTAGCTAAAAATTATGTGGATTAAAATAAAAGGATATATTATTATTAGTATATAGACTACATAACAAAAAATAGACTTCAAGTTAGTTTATATTTGTTAATTTGTTTTGTTTGTTTTATATAGGCCTAGGCCTACATTGTGAAAATTATTGCTTATTAAACTTTTGATGGTGTAAAACAAATGCATTAATGTTTTCAAAAGCAACAAACATAAAAAAACCTTCTTTTAAAACTAAAATAACTTAAATTCTCAAGTCGCAGTATGTTTAAAGTTTGTAACAGTCACAGAATATTTTAAGTTTGTAAATATAAATATAAAAGTTGATAGCACTTCCTACTTTCCTAAAATGATGTCTTCAGCTAAATGCTAATTGCTTTGTTTTTACCTTTGGTCTAGTCAGTAAATAGGTCTATCGGTATGTAATTTAACTGTAAAAACTTCTTTTTTTTGTGTTCTGCTCACAGTCCAATAAATGTAATTATAACTTTGGTGACGATTGTTTAGCATACTTTATTTAAGGCATTGAAAACTGATGTGATATTCGTATTTAAAATATTTTGAAGCAATGAACAGATTTCAGTTTTACAATGCCGGAATAAAACAGACGAAACGATCATCACCAAGAAATAACTAGCCTATGTTTAGCCCTACTGAATTGTTAGCAGAACACAAAAAAGTTATTTATAATAATACGGCTACTTAACAAAGAATCATCTACCTCTAGTGATGATACTTTGTAAAACTGAGCCTTAATATAGACTTACCCACCGCTAGGCCTGCCTGCATTATTTCATAATACATATAGGCTAGGTAAGCTTAGGCCTATTATGAAATTACTTTTTCATAAAAATATACATGTAGGTAAAAACCTAGCCTAAAGTATGTGGCACAAGTTTACTATTCGACTCTAGGCTAACCTATGGCAACAGAAATGCAAGAATAAAAAAAAAACCTAAAAGGTTCTAACCTATAGTATTTAGTCACAGTAGGCCTATGTTTACCTGTATTCAACATTTAACAGTAGAATGTAAAACGTTATTGTTTGCAAAAGTTTAGGCTAGGGTCGAATAGTAAACTTACGCCAAGTAGGCTACATAAACTTTCTAAGCATAACTTAGCCTAGGCTACTTCAAAAATCCTTATCTACCTATCCCAAAATTTTATGACATGAAATAGCCTAGGCTAGTCTAAGAACAAAATTTTTTTGTTTAACTTGAATAGGTATAGAGTCAATCATTAACTTTACGTTTCATGTTTTGAGATCTAAACAATAATTTAGAAGGCTAAAATTGTCAAACGTGTTTTTATGATTAAATTTACGCCTACCTTTTAAAACATCTGTAATCTTGTAAAACCACTCATTGCATAAGTTTAGAAAAAAATTATGTGGCAAACCTCGGCCTAGAATGTTTTTATCCCTCGACCTAGAATGATATTTCTCCAATAACAAATCTATTAAAAATATATATTGTGCAATAATAATGTTAATCATTTCAAGAAAATTTCTTATGGTTTCTGTTTTTTCAAGAGTAGGCCTACAGATTGTTTTCCTATTGAGAAAATATGATTAGGTTAAATGTTTACATTTAGTATATAAATACAATAGTATATCAAATCCTACCTGTTGTTGTCCATGTTTTTTGATGTTTGTGTTTTTTCACATACGCTGGAAATAAAATCGTGAGTCAACATTCCTACTCAAGGGATATGCTCTACTTAATTCACTTCAAAATAATATCCAACGCACTTTAACTAGTCACTCTCAGACATCAGCTGAGCTGCAACAAGAAGATCAGGTTCTGTCTGACAACTTATATTGACTTGGGATCGTGACGCAGGAGGTTCGTAAATTTTAATGCCGATCGTGAGAAATACAACCAATTTAATTTATGGATTTACAACTTAAAGATAAAATTATTATTCATTGATACAAGTTGCTTGTGACGTGAATTGTTAATTTTTCTGTTGCTATGCAAAAACAGCTTACGTTTAATAATGGTTTATTTTACTTTCATAACAGAATGACTGCTAATGTACGCTCTGCTGTCAAGATAGCGAAATATTCACGAGCCTCAACCTCACACCACAATGCCGAAGTCTGATTGGCTAGACAATTGTTTGGCTCCTTTCATTAGTCCACTATGATCATGTGGCTGATTTAAAATTTAACTTGCAGGTTAACTAGTTGAAGTCGTAAATTTCAGTCAGTCTTCACTCTTCACGGCTCCTCAGTAGTGACGGTTAGGGTTAGACTGTCAGTCTATTAGTAGCTTACCTGTTTTGAAGGAAGACAAAGCTCCATTTGTCTGTCTTAGAAATTGTACAAGTTTTTAAATATTTAAAAAAGGATAATCAATAAACTTATAGTTTGAAGCAATTTGATAATAATAAGTTAAAAATAGTAATATAATAAATTGTGAATAAATATACTTCTAATGCTCACTAAGTTAATTAAATAGTCTTTATTTAAAAAAAATTATTGAAGTTATACTTCTTTGCGCCCGTTAGACACTTTGGGATGGGATGTT
>JAGFPH010000383.1:274595-310490 GCA_018207615.1 Philaenus spumarius | reverse complement strand
AGAAACCGCGTCACGCTGAAAAGTAAGAAAAAATTTTTAAGAACTATCGATTAATCGACAGTAGGGTCACCGAATCCACAATATATAATTACTGATAATGATAATATAGGTGTATAATATAATAATGAAGTCACGTATAATATATTGAAGATAAATATATTGAATAATATTGAAAAATGTCTTATATTTCATTTATATATCCTGTCTGTTTGTGTGCGTGAGTGGGTGTATGAGAATGGCCAAAGAAGTATAACTTCCACCGTGTGGTCCGACGCACACCCAATTTTTATTTTTTAGTTATTATAACTTATTTAATAAGAAAGCATTCAAGCCTAAATTTATTTAATCTAATCGAAATGCAAAGATACAGTTATTCTTTATACTACTACTCTAATATATTTAATCGTATATTAGTTGTTATACTAATGTTATCAAAGTATCCATATACTTAATTTTAAGTAACATGATCTAATGATTTTTGTATGTAATCATCTTTATTTTAAAAGTAGGGTATTGACTATTGAGTCTGTACTATATATTCATGAGTTAAGGTAACTTTTGTGTACAATAATACAGCTTTGTAACATTGCATCACACCAATAGATATTTCTCTAAAACGTTTAAACAAAGGTCCAACTTTATTCGTATTTCTAACAATTTAGTATTTTTTAAATTATAATGCTATGTTTACATATCATTTGTTTACTTTAATGCAGGTATCCTATTTAGACGGCAGGTGTAAGACTAAAGACAAATGCATTAGCCTACAGTCATTTACTTTTGACTTAAGATCAATATTTGAAATATGATACAAATAATTTAATATTTATCAACTAGAAATATAATTTATGAGTAATTGTTTATAAATAAATATGTTGCAATTTACAACAATATTACTATTTATAGTATTTAATAAAAAAATAATGTGTCATAAAGTGCAATAGTTAGTAGTTACGAATTCATTGTTACCCTTTCTCCAAACTACATCTTCAAAATTGTTAATTTGAGGGGAAAACGATTTTAACCAATCTTTTAGATAATAATGTTTTCAATAACAATGCAGAGAATACGTGTCATTCGCAAAAAAGCTCAATCTTTATTTAACTGGATTATTATGAGAGTAGGTACATAAAACAAATTTGTTTAATTCCACTCCATTATCCTACATTCATGCATACTCGTATGATTTTTGTTTTTTCTATGAAATAGGCTTACACCTTTGACCATTGATTAAAGAGACCTAAGGTTTATAAATCATTCGTCATACAAGACACAGATTAATAAATTCACAGTCTGTATTTTTGTTTCTATAGTCAACGAGTTTCGAGACGAGAGTAAAGTTAAGGTAAACGTCAAGCACGGGCAGGCAATCTGTCAATAGTGTCAATAGTCAAAGGTTCAACATGACTGTTACAATCAAAACAATGCCATAATGTTGACAGTTGAAGTGAAAATTTGTTATTATGTCGTTCTGAAATGTATAGTGTTAAAGATTTTTGATACTTTACGGATTTGTTAAAGGTTGGTGAAAAATATGTGCCAGGCAGTTTGTTGCATTTAATTCAATAACTAAAGAAAAATGGCGAAGGAGTTTAATAGAAAAAGTACTAAGCGAAAGCCATGTAAACCGTGTAGGCTTTGTGGGACATCAAGCCGTACTTACAAAAACATATTTAAGGCTTCCATAAAACTGCTTGAAGAAAATCCAGAAAATAAAATAATAAATTATTCTTATAAACCTGTCTCGGTTGTGATCCAAGAATGTTTAAATTTTCATGTAAGTTACGATGCAGTAATATGAACCATGTATGCCAAGTGAGCAAATTATGGCCCTCTAATCTACATAGCCAATGCAGAATGTTGTTTTAGAAAAATTAAGTGGTGTTACCAACCTATAGGACTATATTAACTTATATTAGGGGGTAAAATTTTCAACAAGCCTATGGCACAACTTTACTATTCGACCTATGGAAACAGATATGCAAAAATAATAGTAAACAAAATACCTAAAAGGTTCTAACCTAACCTATTTGTTCACAGTATGTTTACCTGTATTCAATATTTAACAGTAGAATGTAAAACGTTTGAAAAAATATTAGGCTAGGGTCGAATAGTAAAACGACCTACTGCCCAAGCCTCCTCTTGCCATGTATCAATATGTAGCAAATATAATTCAACAAAATTTAAGTTAATAGAACAAATTGTATCAAAACTTCCAAAATAAATTAACTTCATAGCATGTTAAATAAATATAAGTTTTTACACACCACACACCATGTTAAAATGACAGGATTGCTATCTCCCTTATTCCAGTGCATTTACTGGAACTAGAGTCACTTTAGTTATTATCACAAAAACAAACTTGTAGAATTAGGCTATATATTACAAAACAGCATTGGGTAGACTCCAAACGATTAGTAGAAATACTAATGAAAAATGTTCTGGTATAATTAATTTGAAGACGATAGGAAGATCTGATTATCCTACATTCCAACTTACGCTTTAAAAAATGATGCAGAGTTGTATCTTAGCCTATGTGTGACGTTACAGCTTATTTCTAATTTCATAAAGCTATACACCTATCGCATATGTAATAGATGTACAAACTGCACAATTTGTGTATTTGCAGTTTAGTAACGCTTCAAACAAATAAATCATTTATATTACTAGAGCTATATGTATTATCTGATATTTAATATAGGCTATACACCCTACAAATTGTAAAAAAATGAAAATATAATCTTGAAACACTTGTTTATTTATATTTAATAAAACTACTAAAAACTGTCAAAAAGAAAATTAACAAAGCCTATTAGGCCTACCATCACAATTTAACATTCGATCTGCTACAATGTAGGCCTACTTCTAAAGGTTGGCAGGATTACTCTTATTTGTATATACATGCCTCTTATTTCCTTGTTCTTGAGTACAAATATTTAGAAAATGCAAGTAGGTACTACCATAGATCATGAATAATAAAATAGATTATGTATGCATACGGCGCCAGTGTGGCGAAAAAAAAGGTTGTCTGGTAATATTGCATGATCGCGCCGCGGGGTAGCGCTAGGGAGAAAGAAATCATTGAAGGCATTGGTGTTACACACCGCTTTCGTCGTTTCCCCCATAGATCGGGCCACTATCGTCGAATTTCCAGTGGATTGAAATAATGCATTGGATCGGAGTTCTATTAGGTTATCCAAATACAATGGTACTACTTTTATTTTTGTGGAATAAATCATTAGGCCTACTAAGAATATTTTTTCGTAAAGAAGAAAAAAATACAAAATTTTATTCCATATTTTTAAAATGATATATTAATTTTTATGAACTTAGCATAGGCCTATAATAGCAAAATGTAACAGAATGTACAATACATTTTGTGTTGTTCTTTTAGTAATTCTTAATAAGAACCGTACTAACAATTGGAATAATGATATCAAACTACAAGTTTTAGAAATACATATACATAAAAAGAAAATTTCCTGTTCAAATTTGTATAGGCTACCTTTAAAGGTCGAGTTAGTCTACTTGCTATATTTTCAAACATGGTGCTACCAATTTAACCTGCGGTGGAATGAAAAAGATTTTTTTATTGAAGTTTAAGGTTAAAATTTAATACAATGCTTAATTTGAATACTTTTTTTATTGTTTTGTATTTTATTGAGAGATTGTGTTTATTTTAATATTTATATTGTGTTTCTTTCTCATAAGTCGATTTTTTCCTTATAGATAAGGAAAAGTTCTAGATAGATAGTAATACCTCCTCCTAATAAGATAATAACAACTCCTTCTATAATAAAAATTACCTTGTACGATTAATAATAACTCTTTATAATAATACCTTGTACGATTAATTTGTAAATTAGTTACAAAGATAATGAATTAAAAGCTGTAAGCCCACTTATTTTTTCTCAAAAAATTATAGACTACTTATTCAAAACCAATCACTATTCGATGCTCACTTGTTAAACGGAATGAACAGTCAAGATGTTTAGTCAAAACAATGCTAATCTAAGCTACAACATGAATTTTGATAAGTGTGAATATGTCGTAGAAATTTACAGAAAAAATTAAAAAGTAAGAAACAATAGGTAACTTATTGGGTTCACGCTCAATAAAGATAATGATAACTGATTTTGAAAAAAAAGGTATAATTGTTCTCCAATTTAAAAATTTTTTGAAGATGTTGCGTTTTCAAAACTAGGTACCTATTTTTACTTTTTAGGTAGGCCTTCTTTCTAATATCTTTTTGGTGAATTGTGCAAAATTTTAAGATTGTAAAAACCCCAAGTGGTAGTTTAACATTTTGTATCATTAGAAACAATGTCTGGTATAAAATGAGATTTTCTCAAAAGAATTGTTAGTTTTGTACAATAAATGAGTTCTCATGAGAACAAACCCTACAACACTTACTAAGACCTCCAGGAGTCCACACTCCTGAAAATTCACTGGTCTCTTGAAATTCACTGGTCTGTATGTCATTTTACAAAATGGTTTTAGCAGTTTTTGAGTCACAAAGGGTAAAATTTACAATTAGATTGATAAAATCTCTCAATAGTTAATAACAATTTATAGATCCTGAAACAAATTATTTGCATAATTCAACTAAGAAGTAAGATCGATTATTATATAATCAATATTTCAGTGTTTATTTTTTATTTGATTACATTATTATTTTGCAGATAACTACAGGAAATCAAGCTTCGAATATTGTTTGTACCAAATGTATAAAGGAATTAACAAGTTGGTCTACATTTCAAAACCAATGTTTGCACCAACAGTTATCAAGTGGCCTTAAGCCTGCCACTTTACAAACTGATCATTCATTGGAGAAAAATGATAAATCAAGTGTTACACAAATATCAGAAGACAATTCAACAGACTTTAGAGAAATCATAATCAGTGAAAAGGACAACATTTTGAGTTACCACGAACCTATAAATAAACAAAAAAAGAAAGCTTTTGAAAAATGTCCCAATTGTAAAACAATTTTCAAAAATTCTAATGAACATAGCATTCACCGATCAACTGATAAAGGATGTTTTTTCACTTGTTCTCAGTGTTCTAAGGAATTCCGTTCAAAAGATACTCTAAGGTAAATATCATTATTGGGGCTTATCTAAATAAAAATCCTTTAGCGTAATATTATTAACTAGTAGGATAGCTTGTCTTACCCAGATTGAAATTTTTGATTTTATTGAGTTATTTGCTTGTTGACAAAATTTAGTTTCATTCCTTTAAAACCAAAAACATATGAAAGTAGGGGCCTACATAGAGTATGTATTTCTTAGCTCTCATACAAATTAAAACTTACAACTATTATTATGATTAGCCTATAACTTTTTATTTGAGAATGTAAAATCTTATGTAAGTGTATTTATATTCTCCATGCACTTTTAATAAATTTTCAACAAAAAATGGGGCCATAAAAAATAAAAATAATTTTTGAGATAAAATGAAAGTTTAATTATATAAAATGTTTAGATTTGAGGCTCTGTTTTTTGTTATCTTGGTTAACCAAGGGCGGATCCAAAACGTCTGGACAGGGGGTCCGGATTTTGTTTTTTGATTTTTCTTGTTAAAAACGTATTTTGAGACAAATGAATCGTAAAATTTAATATAGCCTACTTATTTCCATATATATACAAACTTGCATGTTTTTTTATTTTACTGAAATTTTTAAAAGCATGATGTTGGTAATTTTGAGTTTTCCTTTCATGTGCGATATTCAAAACATCTAAAGCAGTTGGCCTACTTGTCAAAAATACAAAACTTAACCCTTTGCACTCTGGTAGGATTTTTAATATAAATCCTCTGGGCTCGGATGGCCAGTAGTGCTGGCCACAGCCATTTCTTTGTCAAGTATGAATTGTTGGTGCAAGTTACATTCCTCTCAGATCGGATGGCCAGCAGTACTGGACAAGTTAAAATCTCTCAAACGCCCGGATGGCCAGCGGACTGGCCACACAAATGATCTGCATTAATTTATTTTTAGTAGTTTTATTTGGTCTGGATTGTGCTGAAATCTAGAGTCCAAATCTTAAACTAATTAATTCCCGTTTTTTTTTCTGGTCGTCTGTGTTGTATCAAAATGTAGCAATATTCGTTACATTATAACTTTACCAGTAGTTTAGTTTTACTTTGCGGTGGTCCAGGCTAATGTTTTTAAATTTTGAAGTAATTTATTAGAATAAAAGTTAATTAGTTTATTATTGCTTTTAAGTGTGTTTTGTTAACAAGTACAGTAAGACCTCGATAATCGGGCACTCTACAATCCGGCAGACTCGATAGTTCGGCATCAATCATCTTGAAAATTTGCACTCATTAAAAATAGCAGTTTTGTAAATATTGAGTGATTTAAGCCCGGTCTACACTGTCTGTTGGCTCCGCATCCGTTAAAAACAGTGTAAAAATTTACTGCTCAATAAACTTGTCCAAAACAAACATTTCAATCAAAATTTCTCTTAAAAATCGAACCGATTCAAAACAATGTGCTCTCGTTGTCCTTTAGAAACGTTAGAGGGACCGTTTAACACTTTCGTTGCTGACAGTATTTTGTTAAACGTATTCCACTTAATGAAGATTATTTGAACCAATTAAAGTCTTTGGGAAAAGATATATTGAATTTCTTGTAAATAGTTGTTTGATTTAAAACCGCTTTCAGGATTTCTACTAGTTCCCAGAAATAAAAATCAGTGACTTTTAGGGTAAAAATAAAAAGAATCGAGTTTCTATATACAAAGTCTTTATTCTGTAAAACTTAAAATCACTTATGACTTATGTCTACTTCTCTTAGTAATTCACCCAACTAGTGATACACGAAATGTGTGATTAGTCGATTGTCTCGATTGTTCAAACATCTCAAGCATCAAACAATCGCGCATCACTACGCCGCAACTTGTCTGCTCCGCTGTTCACTACTACGCCCATCGCCCATACTCCCCCCCCTTACCGAATGCTGTTCCTGTTTATATTAATTTTTCGGCAAAAAAGACATTGAAACACCATAAAACACATAATTACTCTGCTTCATATGTGCTCAGAATTATTTTAAAGACTAAATATGTCTTATAAAAAATTAATCAGGTTATTATAGGAAAAATATTTCATCTTCTTGAAGCCTGGGGCTATAAATATTTTATGTACAAAATGATTTTGTTTTAGGCTTTTAAAATTTATTAGTTAGCGGCAATTTCTCTATGCAGTTAATGTTACGTAGTTTCAACGTGTAATTTACCTGTTCATATACAGTACATGTGCGTCTATTTATAGTTTATTCCCTGTCTAAATCATTTTAAAGGAAGACCTCGATAATCCGGCTTATTCGATAATCCGGCATTACCGGATCCCCGAGCATGCCGGATTATCGAGGTCTTACTGTACTTGATTTTGTTTTATTTAAAATTACCCAAAATGTTGTTAGATAAGCTGTATACAATGGTTTATTTTATTCATTAAAATATATATGACTTTATATTTACAGCTAAACCAAAAACTCACCAATAACAATATAATTGGCAAAATAAAAGAGTTACTAAACGCCCATGATTTTGTTAAACAAGAAATAAGTACCCACTAACAACATTTCAGATTGTAGTGAAAAATAATTCAGAGCTGTTGATGCCGCAAGGTAAATTAGCGGCAGAGCTGACAACAGTATCGTAAGCGGCCAGTCAGCTGGCCAACCGAGCTGTGAGGATGTCTAATTCGATAAATTCAGAGCTGACTGAGAATATCGTGTGGCCAGCAGCACTGGCCATCCGAGCGCAAAGGGTTAAAAGTTTTAAATATTTCTAATTAAATTTCTTTTCAACTTTGCCGAAATAGGCCAGTGATAAATGTGCAAATAAGCCAGTGATAAATAGGTTGAAATAGTGCATTAAAATCACAAATTAAAGGCTAGTTTCTGATTTTGTAATATGTTACACTGCCAGTAGTGTATATCCAAGACCTGAGATAACTTCGTAGCACTCGAAAAACTGCAAAATTTTATAAATTTTTTGGGGTTTTTCACTATATCTCCTAATCAAATTAAATTTCTTTTCAACTTTCTCCTAATCTATGCGTTTTTTCATAAAACGTGTTATTTACATTTGAGACTAAATTTGCTACAATTTGAGACCAGAACCAGCTCTGTAGATACTAAGATACAGCCCTCCAAAAATTGCCAATTTAAAAAAAGTTAAATTTTAAGATTTTGTTAACTTTCAACCCGAAATTGTGGAAAATACTCATTTTACAGGTAAAGTCATAGCGGTAGATGTTGTAGCGAATGTTATTTAATTTAAATAATGTTATTTAATTTAGCTTTTAATTAAGCACAGAACGATGTCTGTAGGTTTGATTTCCTCACAATGCTTAAAAATCCAAAATCATGGTTTGAAGGTTATTTGACTAAAAGCACAAATTCTTCAAATGTGTCTTCATAAGTTGAATATGATTAAAGAAGAAAAAACTGCAGTCCCCTTCTTCCCTCTGGACTGTGTGATCAAAAATCACAAATCTATAAAAAAGTTCAGCTGTGAAGAACTATACTTAAGTAATTTGATCTCTGTATAGGTAATTTACCAATATCACTAACATGTGTGAGGGCTCGGTCCAGGACCTACGTCTTTGGAAAGGAAGTGATGAGATAAGGACGAATAGAAGGGGAACTCGGCGCTCCTTCCAATATATCGGGACTGGCAGGCAGGTGTTCCTTCCCTTTTCTCTCCACCAGTCCTTCGGTCACAAATAGGGTTCTCATTCTCAGTTTGTATTTTTCGTCGCACTCGAACAAAATAATTTCGGCTTCGCCGGGATGTTGTTTTATTTGTTGCAATACACTCGAGGAAGGTACAATTGTAGTTGTGAAAAATGCGGAATTCTTTCTTTAATTCAAGTGAGTGAGAAACATGGCCTTCTGCAGAATAAGCGATTTCTACTGTGTTTGGATGAAGTTAGTGTTCACGACGCATGCAGGAAGAGAGACATGGTTGAAAGTTATGTTGTAGCGTTAGTTCGCCATGCGTGATGGTGATGAAGCACCTCAACGATCGACATCCAGAGGATCAAGTCACTTTTCAGGATCGAGTAACTTGCAGAAAATTTGTTTCCTCTGTGGGGACAAAATCACTGAGAAATTTTTCAAGCTCAAAAAAAAAGTCAGTGTCTTGACAGAATGCTGTCCACACAGTTGAATCTATGAGCGTTAGGGAGATCAATGCTTGAAGCAGCTGGGCGTCGAGGAGATGAATGGACACAGCAAATTATACATCGTCTTACTTCTGTAAATGACTTATTTATTTGCAGCAGGTGCTAGGTACCACAATCAATGACTCATCAAACTGTAAAAATCTCTACCAACAAAATGACTCAAAAGAGGGCATTTTGAACCAAAAAACCTCTTTGAGAGTATTGAGTGTATATATTCTTTCCTTGCCGAAAACAGGGAGGGATGCCTCATTAATTGACCCATGCACCAGATCAAGCTGACGTCAGTACCGTCAAAAATCACTTTGAGAAACGCTTTGGCGACAAGATAATGTTTTCTTAGATTGGCCGCGGCCCAGCCACCAAACATTTCTTGGTTTTCGCGTCATCAGGAAAAAAATTCTGTACTACAACTGGTATAATGAGAGAAGAAGCAATCCTGAAGAAGAGCGACTGCGGGTGGTCAAGGCTGCTGCAGAGATACTTATGCAAGACTTGTTCAGTGGTTTGTGACAACAGTGAGTATCCTCCGTCCGATCGATTTTTACAGGATGCGGCCTCTGGCATTCTTGAATCTGTGAAGCTGTTACTTGAAGCCACCATGCTAAAAAACAAACATAAGGCTCTCGAAGCCTGGAGAAAGAAATTGCTCCTTTACTGTTATCTGCAGTCAGGCCAACGTCTTTCGTGTCTTCGTTGAAGACCAGCTTTGGTACATACTTATACAGGAAGTTTGGTTCAACTCATTATCTCTGCTCTGCAATGGGGGTTTCATGCAGTTACAGTAAGGTTGGTGTAAAGCTCAGCCATCGCCATCGTACGTGGAAAATCCACACCCCAATTAAAAAAGGATCCTTCATGGAGTTCACATTTGACAATGCCGACTTTAATGTGAACATATTGGATGGGTAAACCACTTTTAATGAAATGGGCGGCATTATGTTAATCATGCCATACTCTGCTGTGTTGACCGCTAAGAAAATCCCACGCTTGAAGAGATGTGTCTGCTGACATGATTGCTTCAGAGGTGAAACAACGCAATGTAAGAAAAAATGCTTTTTTGTCAGCTATACCAATCACTGATGCACAAGAGATGTTCCAAGTTGCTGGTGAAATCCTGCCCTCACCACCAGACCTGTTATGGTTATACGGAAAGTGGTCTCACACTTCACAAGTACCCCGGGCTGGAATGGGTTTATGGAGCAGATTTCAGAAAACCTTCAATTCAATCGTTCCAAGATTGTTTTCCTCACATTCATTCATGCCCCACCCATAAACTACGACACTATCATGACGGCTTTGCTTGAGGCTAGTGAAGGAAGTCATCGAACCACTCATGAAGCGGGCAAAATTAACTATTATAACCCAACAATATCTCTTGAAAATATGCACACTATAGATATATATCAATAAATAAAAATGTTGAATTAATTACATTGTAAATACATTATTAATAGACTAAATATATATTTCTTGTGGATGTACATAGGTTTTCCTTTCAAATTACCCTCAAACCATCGTGTGAACTCGACAGAATGAAAAATTAAGTTTTTCCAGTTTTTGGATTTTTAAGCATTGTGAGGAAACTATCAGACCTAAAGACGTCATTCTGTGCTTAAATTAAAGCTAATAACATTCACTACAACATTTTCCCATATGACTTTACCCATAAAATGAGTATTTTCCCCAATTTCGGGGTCAAAAGTAGACAAAATCTTAAAATTTCCAATTTTTGGAGGGCTGTATCTTAGTACCTACAGAGCTGGTTTTGGTCTCAAATTGTAGCAAATTTAGTCTAAAACGTAAATAACACGTTTTATGAAAAAACGCATAGTTTAGGAAATATAGTGAAAAAGTGAACATTTTGCAGTTTTTCGAGATTTACAAAGTTAACACAGATCTTTCAAAGCTGCAAACTTCGATATACACTAATTAATTGTAGTGGTCCTAACAACATATTAAAAAATCAGAATTAGCCGTAAGTTTCCGATTTCAGCGATTTCTAGTGTACTATTTGACTGGACTAAAAGATTAAGGTTTTTATTAGAAATTTCTGGCAAAAGAACAATTTTGTTTTTTGAAAAGAAACGCTAAAAAGTTTAAATACATTTTTGGTGCTATTTTGCTAATCAGCATTTTAGCTCGTTTAACATTTTCAAACAATTTTGGTTTTACTTGTTTTTCATCTTCATGTAAACTGTAGCCTAATTGACTTTCACTATATTTACTTTATCAAAATTTTCTCAGGCACGTTTTCATTTAATTTTTGTTTTTTACTGGCACCGCCCGGCAATTGGTACAATCCCATTCACTCTTTGCTTGATTCGGCCTTGCACTCATCTTACATTTCCCTGAAGTTTTATATTATTTTTTTAATACAGGTAAACAAACTACAGTTGTATAAAACATTTGTGAGATCCGACTCACTCAATACAAAATCTCTGCAACCACAATGTACACAGATCTGAAATTAAGTAGGTAGGATAATCCTGGGTGTTAGGTACTCACTAGGAAAAGATTAATGCCATTTCCATACCAAACCCTGAAGATCACTAAAAACAGTGAAAAGCAAAAAACAGCATTTCTTGTAAACTGAAACACAAACGAACTCCCTAATTCTGTAGGTTCCGGGTGTAATAATTCAAAATATAATGTTTCTTAAAGTAAATAAAGAATTTGATTGAATAATTAATAGAGAGATAATACTTCTGGAATCTCATTCAACTACAGTGATTGAACCACGTAGTTGAATGAGTGAAACCACCACATATTTGCACTAAATATGAATTATAAATTATCAAGTTTCCTAAATTTGTAGATGTAAAAACTAGATTGTGAAATGTCGACTGTAATATGGAATTGTTTAAATATTTTATTTGATTTATTTCTTAAATTTCATTTTATAATATTTGTAAAACATCCTTAGTACTCTACCTCTAAGAGAAAATTAATTCTGAAGGAAAAGAGAAATTTTAAGCTCATTCCTCTTTACTGCTCCCCTACATATACACACTCACAAATTCCAAATTCCAGAAGATCAAGTCCGCGATATCGGAGGTTTCCGGAATTGAGCTGGAGTAGCCTAAAATTGGCATTCTTGTAAAATCCACAGACATGAAAAGTACACCATTTGGTCAGTGCAGTTTAAAAAATCAAAATCAACCTATTAACAACTGAAATTCCTATCTCAAATTGTCCAGAAGAGTATAAATAAATAGTCCAACATTTATGAGATACAATATCTCTTGATTTCTGATTAAATGGTAAAGAAGAACAACCATACATTTCGGTGAGAACTTTCCAACTTTTAATAGACTTAAGTTACGTTCTTATTACAATTGTGAACTCTTACAAACTGTAAAAAAAAAGAAGAAGATTTTCAATGAACATTATCTCAATAATTATAACAACTATCATAACCTTTGTGAATAGACTTTGAATTTTGCGCTTCCTATACAATTCAATTCACGCAATAATTATACCACATGAATAAGACAATAACCACTAATTATTTCATGTTTAATTAATTAATCTTTGTTTTCGATATCTATTCCAATATTTTTTTTGTTATTATTTTTTGATGTAATATTAATTTGGGAAAAGTCGGCACTAACCTCCCAAGGTTAAGTTCTCCAAGTTTCTACAAATATATGCTGATAATAGTGAGAATAAGTGAACTATTGAATGTTATCCACTACGATCAAAACATTCGTGATATAATTTTCAATTTACTTTGTCAGTTTTATGTAATTTTCTATTTATATGATTTGTAGTAATTTTATTGTGAAACTTGAATATGAACATTGGTGAATATCACATGTTAAATATATCATGATCTGAAAAAATGATACCACCAGTTATTGTATTAAGAAAACTATTTTTTTCTATTTGTTAACTAAATGAAGCAAAGCTTTTATTTTTTAATTGTTATTTGTGTTAAGTTGTGTTATATTACACGGGGTAGATAAAGACTTTTGGCAATAGTCTATGTAACCATGAAAAGTAAACTGTAAAAGTAAGAAACAGAAAAGTTTGTACATTTAGGATTGCCATCTTGAAACAAAAATTAGTAAATCAAAATTATTTTTTAACTGTAACTTTTAAACTGCCTTTAAAATGATGTAAACACTCAACCCTTCGTTTGGATTAGAAATTTCTACAAATCTCATCCAAACAACAAAATATACCTTTTCGGAACTAGTATTTGAAAAAAAATATTTAAATTTTATTCTTTTGGTGCAAAATAGTGAGGTTTTATTGATAGCATGTGTCTAAAGGTGCGTGTACACTTGTGCTCTACGCAGCATGCGCGCAATGAGTTCTCTAAGTTAGTACGGGGTGTTGGAGCTGCGCACGAACCACCTGCGCATGGCGCATCATGATCCATCTCCTGTCGGTTTTTTCAACGAACCCTTTGTGTGTTCGTAGATCAGATTTAGACGTGTGTTTGAGAGGTTTGTAGTTTTTCGTGCGTACTGATTGTTGATTGCTTTGTGAGTTATGGAGTGGCCAGAAGAAAAAATAATTAAATTAATTGATGCCTATCGGAGAAACCCTCTTCTGTGGAATCCAATAATTTCTCATTATCATCAAAATCATTCCTCAGTTGCCTATTAGTTTTAAGAAACCCTTTTGTATATATTCGATATTTTATTTCTAGTCTGAATTCAGAAAGTAAATTCAATTTCAATAAATAACTGGCCAACAGATTGTGAATTTTAAAATTCTTTAGTTTAATAAAAATATTTATCATCAATTACTTCTTTATTATTTCAAGTAGTCTTTATTTTAATGTATAGCTAGCCTGTACAACGATCTTAAAATTACATTATTTATAACAACAGGCTATTTTAACTTCAGGCCTATTTCACATTTGTTTAAATTAAAACCCAACTTTGAGGCCTATGATTACTACCAGCAATATAGCTTATAGAAAAAGGTTCGTATAATTTATTTACACCCCTGTCTTGAGCGGAAATTACAGTGTGGAAATAAGTGTCCTGTTTAGAAATGTGAAACCCAACCTTCTGCAGCAGGTTCTCAAAGTCAGAATGATCGCGGGTTTTCTTTGGATCGCTGGAGGTTCGTTGGAATCAAAACTTCAAACGGGCCGCAAATGCGCGGCGCGCATGTTGCATGGCGCGAGATTGTATACGCCCCTTAATGTGATTTGTTTGCTTGTTGTATTTACCTCACCCTGTATATATTATTCTGAGTTAGCTCTTGCATAGACATTCATTTTATATATAAGTGTGATGTTTTAAATAACGTGTTTAATATGTATGATTGTAGTAGCCTTAATTTAACCATTTTTATTACTTTCACTAGGAATCATTTGGAGATTCATTCAAGTATACATAATTTTTGTTGTCATATATGTGGATTACTCTTCACTACTAGAAATCGTCTTTATCATCATATTCACTCTCATGAAGCCACTAAAAGATTTCATTGTACTTACTGTTCTAAACAGTTTACTATTGCAAGTGATTTACAAAAGCATATTCGGACCCATACAGGTAATTACTAGGTTCACAGTTTGAATTTAAAAAATTATTGACACTAGTTTTAAGAAAAATATACTCGTTCTTCTTAAATTTGAAATTTCTCTAACCGAGAACTATTTGAGGTAAAGCAACGATATTAAAATGTAAAGTAAATAAAATTTACTATAAAATGTTTGTGGTAGTAATCAAAAGGTAAACTAAATAATGTGTACTTTTACATATTTTTGTTTATATATTGTTGATGTATTAATAGTGCATTTTATTTTCATAACATGATAATGATCGAAATCATTAAGACTTTTAAACAATTTTATGAGATTTTAATTTATGACGGCAATATTTCATTTAATGGTGACAATTTCATTGTTACTAAAATATTTGTCTTGTAATGATTTAAATTACTTAAGCCAAGTGAATTTAACCTACAAAGTAGTAGAATGAAGAATATTGTTTGAATTTTGTACAGTAAAAAATCGCTAACATGACCTTCAATAACACAACTTCCTTGATAACAAGTGCATGTTTCTAATCTCCTTGAGATTGCCATAACACTTAATGTTAAGATACCTCTATAGCACGACTATTATTATTTTAAAAACCTCAATAGCACCGATTTTTGTCCCAATACAGATCGCAGCTCTAGCTCTCTATAGCACGTCTTTTTGCAAAACCGAACCTTTATAGCAAGAGTTTAACCTCAGTAGTAAGTCGTTTTACACAACGGAAACTTTATAGCACGACTTCATCCTTCCCAGTGCATAGTTCCCACGGTCAGTGACTCAACAGAACGGATGTTTTGAAGGAAACTGTTTTACACTCAGATCTAAACATAAAAACCAAGCTTCCTTCCTATCCTGACCATCATCAACTGTAACAGGTCAGTCATGCGCCCGCTGTGCAATCTGTTCGCTTGTTGTGCATTGTTTTGTGTGAAACATTCATTGAAATGAAACATGTCTGAAAAACGTTAAATTATGGTTGGTTGGCTACTCGGAATTCCCAATGATTCGAGGTTGGTTGGCTGCTCGGATTTCCCAATGATTCGAGGTTGGTTGGCTACTCGGATTTTCGGGCATTGGCTGTGGAGTTTAATCGAAAAGTGTCGAAGAAAACCTGACTAAAAGAAACTGATTTGCTAAGGAATTTAACATCCCATTCACTACATTGTAAACAATTTTGAAAAATAAGTACAAGTATGCAGAGGGTAATGGCCTTGGTAAAACATGTGTAAGAGCAAAGAAAGGCGAATTTCAAGATGTGGATCAATGTGTTGTTAAATGGCTAAAACAGTGCTGTGATGAAAATTTGCCAACCAGTGGTCCTATTCTACAAAAAAAAAAAGCACAGGAGTTCGCAAAAAACTTGGCATGTAAAAATTTTTGTGCTAGTAATGGATAGCTACACAATTTCAAAAAAGGAATGCAATCATATTTAAAAAGGTTACATTCATGTAAGTAGTTCAAAACAAACAAAAATATTGATTTTGTAGTATATACCATGCCTTGTACATCTTCAAGATAACCTGAACGTTGAAGCCCACATTAGCTGTATTTTCATATACTTCACGAAATGTTTATATCATACATTTTATGTAAAGTTAATTAGCCTAGTTTTTTTAGTTAAAGTTAAATAAATTTTTGTGTTTTTATAAGTTTTTCTATTTTTAGTTTTTATATTACAGTAATTTAAAGTTCACTTTTCGTTTATTCAATTTAGTGTACAGCACTATGTACAATAATTTTTTTTCTATGTACATATTTTAAATGTGCATTTTTATTTACTAACCAGTTACATTACAGTACATACTTTGTTACTTTACAATAATAATAAAATGTACTTTTTAAAACAAAACGTGCTAGTGAGGGTTTATTCAAAATGCACTTGCTATAAAGGGGTTTCAGAAAAAAATGTGACCTTGATAGTACGAATTTTAGTCAACATAACCTTGATAGTACAAATCTCAACTAGAAGAGTCCCTCGATAACAAGACTGTTTCCCAAATCCTCTCGAGGTTTTACTGTATTTTGAATTTGAACGGCGTTTGAATATTTTAAGTTAAGAGTAAAATAAATTTAGGAAAACACTTTTGTAATATTTGACTTGTTGATTACTTATAGGAGAGAGGCCATATCAATGCAGTGAATGTGATGCTCGTTTCACTCAGTACTCGTTAGTTGTTCGCCACATTGAAGGAGTTCATAGGAAAACTAAAAGATTTACATGTTCTATATGCAGTAAAACCTTCTTGTATAAGAACCATTTCTCAGGTACTTTACATAGTCTTAACTTTGTATATAGAAATATCAAGTCTTTGCCAGTAACGGCCCTGCTATAACTTGTATTAATCTATTTCCAGTAATATTTTTGGTTTTCAGTTTATATTATTCAGGCTTATTTTGTACAGGTCATTTTATGATTTGTGTAAATGCAAATAATTTATTTTTGTTAAAACAAAATATGTTGTTAATTTTATTTACTTAATAGAAATAATTATCAAAATTTACATATTTTTTAAACTATTGACTTGATTAGTTAAATAAATATTAAAAATTTATTTTTCCCGAAAAAACTGCTTTGATAAGTTCTTTAAAGTTAACCATAAATAACTATTCTGGTATGATAAATGTTAATACTCCTATGACATGTTCAAAATTTGCACTCCAGTGCATCAAACACTTATAAAATATTATTAAATAAATTACTGTTTATTACTGGAGGATGTAAGATTTAGTTGTAAAAATTAATCTTGAATTGCAGTTAAAAAGCAAATAATTTAGGCTAAAACTCTTTTAAAACTAAAATGATAATGCAAAGTAACTGATATGTTTAGTAATTGAAGTTTTGCTAATATATGATAACTGCAAAAAATCTGTTTTCTGTGACTAAAAGAGTAGCATAATTCACACTATATATAACAAATAATATATATAAAATTATATTAGCTTATATATGATAAAATCATATTTGACTGAAGTAATGAAAATCTAATTTGATACAGTTTTACATTAAGTTTCCAGAAATTGCAGCAAATGTTTATATTCCATTTTAACCTTTTAAAATTAAATTAATGTTGTAAGGTTTTTTTTCTTTTTCAGTCAGTTTAAGCCCACTGACACTAGTTTATACTTAATCTATTAAAATACACAAGATATAAATGCAGACTGTTACCATGCAACCACTACAACAGAAATATGTTCCGATACAATCTCAATAACCGACACCATAGATAGTACTGAAGACTAGAGAGGTCAGTGACTTGCATAAACAAATGCTGCCATCTGTGTGGGAGTTAAGCTGGATTTACACATGTAGTACCGTGCGCGTACTGTACCGCTACTGTGTCGCGACTGTCTTCGACCGTCTCGATTTACACATATGGTACTGTGCTCATACCGAACTGTTGTCGACCGTAGTACTCTTCCGTTCGTTGACGGGAAACGTAGTTTCTATCTTCGATCAAGAAGAAGAGAACGTAATTGTTGCCTGCTGCTTATATGAAGTACCTAATTCACTGCCGATCTCTGTCCATAAATTAATTGTCTTTTATAAGTTATTGCCATAGTCTCTATGACGAACAAGTAAAATTAATTTCTCTTAATACATTTCAAAATTTAGCAGGTTGTCACAAATAAACAGAATAATAAAAAAACAAATAACGCACAAAATTAAATTTATAAAGTAATTAAAGTAATATAGCACAAACATTAAATGAAATGTTGATTTGTAGCCGAATATCCCCACCCCCGTTTCTGATCTGCTTCTTAGAACGGTCTACTGCAGTCTATGGCAGTTTACAGCAGTCTCGATCGGTCTAGACTGTGGGGTACTGTGCGCCGACCGTGTCGGACTGTCATCTGTCATGACCTTGAAGAATCGTTTTGGAAGCAGTCGAAGGGAGTACAGTCTGAGCACGGTACGCGCACAGTCCTACATGTGTAAATTGAAAACAGTCTGTCTATATAATTCAAATGGGTTAGACCATTTTATATTTGAAACAGTCACGACACGGTAGCGGTACAGTACGCGCACGGTATGCGCACAGTACTACATGTGTAAGTCCAGCTTAAGAGTGCTATTTTGGAATTTCTTCGCCTCATAACTCACTAAATATTAGTTACTTGTAAGTAAATAATGAGCTGGACTTGTGAGAACAATATAGATGAAACAAAACAATAACACACAATCTCACATCAAATACGTTTAATAAATCAAACGCGTTTCAACGACAAAGTCGCCATCCTCAGTGATAAAGCTACAAAAGCCAAAGTACAACTGAACTCAACTCAGTTGATAACCTATATTCTTATTTAGCCTTAGAACTACTTAATTAAATAACATACCTTTGTTTAGTCAAAATTAGTCTTTATTTTTTACTATCCAGGTTTAGAGGCTACATGTTTCGCTGCTACAGGCAGTATCATCAATCCAACATTTATAAACATTTGAAAATGCTGGCCTGATGATGAAGCCTGTGGCAGCAAAACACGTAGCCACTAAACCTGAAAAGTAAAAAATAAAAAGAAAGACTACTATTGACAAAGGTATGTTATTTATTGTTTGACATTTACTCCTTCCATCATGACTGGCCAACTTAGCTATTGTTGCTCCCTTAAAAAGTTATTAATTTGTATTAGGGGTCAGCGGGTAGTTATTTTTTGGTTTGGATCGGGTAGTGAAATTTTTCACTTAGGTCGGGTAGTGAAATTTTTCACTTGGGTCTGGTCGGGTAGTACAATTTTTTACTCGGACCTGGTCTGGTAGTAAACGAAAACTCGAAAAGTTATTGGTCGGGTAGTATAATTTTTTACTCGGGTCTGGTCTGGTAGTAAACAAAAACTCGAAAAGTTATTTGGTTACTAAAAACATAATCAGCCTAACCAAACTAAATTAGTAGTTACTAGGCAAATTGAAAATTTTTTTCTATTCCTAAAAATACTGATTGCTGATTTGGATTTATTTTCTGTTCATTTTGTATTGGTATTTCTGTCAAGATTGCTATCTGTTACAAAACTCGTAGGCCTTAGCAGTATTAGGACCGGCTACATCGATATTTCTAGTGGTAAAATTGTATATTTTAGGAAATCTTAACTACACAGTAAAAAAACAATGAAAAATAAAAAACTAAGGAACTAGAACTAACAAAATAACACATCCGTTTCAAAAAAGAAAAACATTATTTATTTTAATACAAATTTTGTAAACAATAAAGCTGATTGACCGTGATGTGAAACAAACGAAACTGATGTTCAAAGAACACGGAATCACAAAATACAGACTAGTGAACAAGAGTAAAACGAAAGTGAACTGTTATGAATAAGAACCTTTGTGCCGAAAACTTATACGCCGACCGGGTATCAGTTCATCAGTCTACATTAATGTTGACATTTCGGCTTTGCATTTCGTTTCTGGTAACATGCTTTTATGCAAGTTGAAATGTTCGCCTTAGTGAAAGCCAAATGAATATCATATTACAGTAATTGTTGTCGCAGAAAAGGTTTTCTCGTAAAAATTTGGAGTAAATGATCAGTTAGTCAATTCCCAAGTAAAGAATTATACAACACAAATAATAATAGACTGGACTGGTAGGGATATGCACGGATTATGCAAGACGATATTATTATAGTCATGTCGCTGATAAAACACGTGTCTGTTTTACTCGTTAGATTTTATACTTTTTTTTTTGTCAGAATAATTGTGTTTTCTATGTGACTTTAAGTAAACGCTAGCTGTTTTAAGGGTTTTCTATACCTTGCGTAAAACAGCAAAAATATGCACTTCGTACTAACGTGTTTCGGACGCCGTTTTTCAACCTAAAAAGTTGTGAAACATCTTAAATTGTTCTTAAAGGCTTTTTGCTTTTGTCTTACATCTCATAATTGAAAGAAATCGACGGCAACTCCTTTTAATCAACAGTTTAAACTGAGTAAAAATCGATGATTTTTAACACAGTTTTGGAGAGTTTTAAGCAATAATTTTCATCTTTTAAGCTAACACGTAAAAAATATAAAGCCTTCTTTATAACTGAAAGTAGTTTCCCAGATTATTAATTTATAAATAGAATCCGAAACACATTATTACGAATGCTTGTTTCAACGATTTTGTGGCTTCAGGCAGACCTTTTGTATTGAAATCATACTGTACACTCGGGAGTTTTCTTCAAGGTAAAGAAGAGCCTTAACCAATGCAACATCTTGATTCCATATTCATTCCATTTGTCGAGCCGAGATCGTTTGTTGTGATTATAATATGACTAAAGAAGGTTGGATAATTCTAAGTTTCAATTGTTGACACATTGTCTTTATTTTTTATATTGAAACAACTTTTATCGACTCATTTTTGATTTTCCACCTATAAGGAAAATTCATTATTCATTTTAATTCCTCAATACCCGAATTTATCGGGTACAGCCAAAATACTCGACCGCATTTTAACGTATATTTCGGACCTGCCCGAAACCCCAAAATGTGGGTACCCGCAGACCCCTAATATGTATTTTAATAAATCCCATGAGAATAAATACATATTATACTTCTCCTTTGATTTAATTAGCTATATTTTTAAAGCCATAGGCTGCTACCTTTTATTTGACCCTTTGTAGCTAATTAATACTTTTTTATCACACTCAACAATTTAACCTCCTCATCCTCCTTCATCTGCATTTTAAATCATGTATATTATGACTGATGTTTTCATTTAATAAGGAAATAATTATATACATATTATATAATGTTTCAGCACATCTGATGCTACACTCCGGACAAAAGGATATGGTATGTGATATATGTAACAAAAGTTTTGTTACTAAAAATGCTTTATTTCGTCACCAGCGCAATCACACAGGAGAAAAACCTTACCCTGTAAGTACAATGTTTTGCTAATCTACAGGTAGTAGGACAGTTTATACTTGGCCAAGTTCCTATGTTTAACATTCTAATCAATAATATGAGTTTTTGATCTTATACCACGTCATCATTAATGGGAAATCAGCGCAAAATATTACTTTTCAACGATTATCTTGTTTTTGGAGTGAGTCATGTCAAAAATAACTATTATTAAAAATGTAGATAGTTATAGGACTTACTTTGTTCAATATTCTTTTTTGAAATGTAACAACAGCAGTAAACATGAGGGATGCAACTCATTAAGTTTTTACAAACTGAAATGTCTTAGAATGTGCTTGTATGTTAGTTTTGTATGCAGAAATGTTTGTATGTATAACAATGTTTAAGTGTTTTCGTATTTTGATGAAAGAAAACCTTAATTAAACTTAAAATGGCTCAGTAGCCAAAATGATCGCACCAGAACAAAAATAAATAAATTGGTGTGACAAATATTTTTATCATTTCTCTGTGACTCCTAGACTGTATGGATCGTTTGTTTTGTTAAGGTGCTGGGAGAGTGAGAAGATGTTTGTGGTGGGGAGGCTTAGTCTGTTTTAGAAAATCTCAAAGTTCGATTCGCTTCCCCCACCATTGAACA
Organism: Philaenus spumarius; assembly: GCA_018207615.1. Classification (NCBI taxonomy): domain Eukaryota; kingdom Metazoa; phylum Arthropoda; class Insecta; order Hemiptera; family Aphrophoridae; genus Philaenus; species Philaenus spumarius. The sequence goes on along the minus strand of JAGFPH010000383.1, from coordinate 288,312 downwards.
GTGTGTAGACAACTGTTTGCAATCTTAAAAATATACTTACTTCTTATGTCTTGAATGTGTATCTGGTACCAGATGATACCAACCACACTGTGTCTCTCATAAACAAGGGCAGCAAGTCTCCAAAAGGTATTGTCTGGCAGTACTTTGTCGAGGGTGCATTCTCCCTTGAGTTTAGCTGTCAGTATCTCTCATGCAGTATTTTCTGAACCAGGACAGTGCAGAAGAATGTGTTGGAGAGTTTCATCTTGATCTTGGTAAACCAAACCGGTGGGACAATCAACAATTCCAAAACGGAAGAGGTATGGCTTTGTAACATTATGCCCGGTTCTTGTCCTGGATGCAAAAGTAAACACTGATCCAAGGAGTTCCCTTGTGAGTTCTGAAGTTGTTAGGAATTCTTTTGTATTGAGGGCAAATGACGACCCTTTTTCTCACTATTCCATTGTTCAACTCATTTTAGTTTGTAGAGTTTTATTACAAAAATCAAGACTGGCACTCAGCAATAGATTCCTTGATGGAATCGGGCCCAAGTCAGCAGCTATCCCAGCTGTTTTATCTGCTTCTTCGTTACCTCGTAGACCACAATGTCCAGGAATCCTTTGGAACCAAATGTTTCTAATTTTTAGCTTTCCGAGCATAGAGTGAATATCGTTCACTCTACGATAGTAGTTTCATGGTTTGTACTGCTTCAAACACTGCAGTGTACTCATAGAGTCTCTGAGAATACAACATTCTAGATTATGATAAAAGAAAACTGTTTCCACGGTCTAAGTCAAGTGCCATCACATAAAATGACCTACACCTTTCGCATAATGCTCTGTTGTTGAAAGGTGTAAAACTACTTTCCTTCCAAAATATTGAAGTTAATTTATTAACATTCTGACCATCTTTCATTATTAGGTGAACTAGCGGACCCGTGCGAAGCATTCACATTCTCCCACCTAATTAAAGTATACACCGTACATTCAGTATCGTATAGTGCGTATTTAGTGCGTCATATAGCAATGTAGTGGCGTAACGGCAGGACTCCAGCTGGGTATTGTTATCATCAGTGTTGCCAACGCCCGTAAGTATTTTTTCGTATAATCGTAGTATTTTGTATATTTTTCCGGTGTAGCGGTTAAGGAAAGCTTTAAAATGATGCCTCATTCATGTAATTTGATGATGTATTAAGGAAGTTATGGCGTACCGACAAAAAAATGGTCTTGAGAAATAATATATGTGATAACACATTAGTACACCTTTCCCTTTTGCTTCCAGTAATAACTAAATACAGTAGCACCCCATCAAGGTCCTTCCTCCAACTACATGTCACATAGGTAAATAGTTTTATACCAACAGTGCCAGCATTTCCTCATGTTCTACATCAGTTTTAAATATTAACTTTGTCTCTATTGTGTATGTTCTGTTATCTAGTAATATATTAAGCTATTCTCACTATAATTATTTACAATGTTTTATTATACAAATATATTGATTCAAACTATTTCTTCTTCATTATATTTACAAGTATATAAAATTGTATAAGTATATATATATATTTTCTGTTCAGTGCCCAGAGTGTGGGAAGAGATTTGCAGATTGCAGTAATAGAAAGAGACATGTTATTCAGCACCATAGTAGCAAGAACTCTGAATTTACAAAAAAGGTTGTAGATCGTTCTAAGAAAAAAGGAAAACTCCAACAATGCAAAAACACTGAAATCATTGACAAATCCAAAGATAATAAACCATTACATACATTAAGAACATTTTTAGAAGATCCAGAATTATTACTAGGAAATTTAAATGAGAAACGTGATGTTAGTATAAATAACATTGAAGAAATGTCAACTAACACAATCTCTCCGCCCGATGTATTTGTTCAATTCAATGAAGCCACGAGTTCTCATAATTCTGACATACAAAATTGTGAAAATAACACTTTGACCTTGACTGTCCTTGATGACGATGACAATAGATCTTTAGAGTTTTTTAGTAATAATTTACTACAGTACGACAATATTTTACCTAGAATTGACGAAGAAAATTTTCTAGAAATTAAAAATAAATTGATTTCAAATGGAATAGAACAGTCAGAAAATTATACTGGTACCAATAAGCTTGAAGAATTTCAAAACATATTTAATCAAACCGATGTGGACAAAGATAGGTTAAACACTTCTATTCAATGTCATAATTTAAGTTCAACAGATGTGTTAAATCTGGAACTAGCTTTAGGAACACTGAGTACAGAACAAGTAGATGTTCAACAACGATGGGCTGCAGATATTTTAAATAATATTGCGCCATGTGAAACCCAATCTATTTTAAAGATGCTTAACAATCAAGGCACTATTCTTTTGACATTCCCTGAAAATGAAGATTTTTCTGCTTAGTTAAAACACAAATGAAATATATTCTTCACAGATTTATAGTAAATATATATAACAGTTGTCCAGTATTGCCAAGTTGAAGGAGTAAATAAATAGTGGGGCAATGGCTAATCCTCAGGGACTAGATGTATTCCACACCCTTCTCATTAACTTTGAAACACTTTTCATGTGTAGAAAACTGTCATAACACTTCACAGGTATAGCAAACGGTATTATAGTGCTACAGTTTGCCTTTGTTAATTTTTAGATTTTGGCATTACCACACCTTCTTCTTATGAGTGCTCCATAAGAATATGATCTTTTCTCTGTATTATAACTATATTGAAATTGTATGTCGGCACGCAAACATTCCATTTGTTAACTTGATGATCTTATAAACATTCCATAAATTTATGAAAACTACCGTAGTAAATACTGATTAATATTGACTTAGTTGTTACTTACTGTCTTACAATATTCTATTTTCAATTTTACTGCCATAGTACGACAGTCGTTTCAGCTGTTCAGCCATTTTCAAACTTTGTAGCCGGATAATCCTTTGTCAATTGTTATCAAAAACACAATTACATAACAACCACAAAACCAGTAGGCTAGATTAACACAAACATAATAATAAATTAAAAATTGCGCACGATACATTATTTAAAAAACAGAGTAAATTCAAAAATCATCGGCTGGTTGGGCACAACATTTCGATACGTATTGCCTGTGGTACAATACGATAAAATATTTGGTTGTGTCTGGTTTTGCGAAAGCAAACAGATTGTATTTCACAAAATAAATGAAATTATACATGACTTCTATAACGGTTTCTACAATAAAAATTTATAAACAATATATGATTACTTGTTTATAAAATAGAATTAGTTTAAACAATAGAAATTCATAATACATTTTATTGTAACTTTTTCTGTAAATATTTAGATTTATTATGCTTTATTGGCAAATGTGAGTTTAACACGTTCGCTACTGAGTGTTGCATTTAGTTAATGCCTTTAGACTATCAAAGGGTATGAAATAGAATATATAGGCTGGGACAAGCTGCTGTGATATTCACCACTAACAAGTACAAATATGTGATGTCAGTCTATTTCAATTAGACCAATCATTGCAAATGTTTGTAAATAGAAACCGGCCGTTAGTTTATATTTACAAAAAAAAACTTGTATAATGGCGGTAGCAAACGTGATAATATCACATTTTCAGGTATCAGACTATCATGGTATTTATGGTTGGCCCTTGGCCCCCCACAAGGGTGGGGCTGATGCAACTCTGGTCACAGGGCCCGGGCCTAGCCCTGTTTTAATTTTTTTTATATTTATTGCAGAATATTTTACAGCGGATCATAGATTAAAAATTCAAATATATAGTTAATACAAAATCAAAGTTTAGAAAAATAATATTAATTCTAGATTCTAGGTTAGTTACTTAGGTTAGTTACTATTTAATTAGGTGTGTACGTGCTAGTTACTGTTGTTTGCATATTAGTATACAACAGCCTGCTCGGGCCCCATACACTCCCTCTACCTTCCCCTTCTTCCAGGCGCCTATCTGCCCCTACACTTCCCCGGCCAGTCCAGCTTTGTCTCTCCGCTTTGTTCTAAAAATAAACACTTCACATCAGTTCGTCAGTTGAGTCAGTTCTTCTGTTGCATATTACCCTTCAGACTTTGCTGATCCAGAAGCCCTATTTGAAGAAACTCTTCATATGAAGAATGTATTTGTAACAGTGTTCCAGTCAGATAAGGACCCGTAGAAGCTTCTAAACTCAATATATGAGAAAAACCTCCAGTCCATTTTCTTGAACCTATGCACAGCTGTAAGACTTTTCTTTACAATCCCAGTGACAGTTTCAACGGCTGAGAGGTCTTTTAGTAGGTTGTCGAATTCGCTGAAAACTTGGCAACCAAGCACAACTGGCCAAACTCGTATGAACCTTCTAGCAATGTTGGCAATTGAGAATGAATTGGCCAAAACTGTTGACTTTTCAGACGTTATTAATGATTTTAGTGAAAAGAAAGCTATAGGAAAGCTATGATTAAATAGACTAACAAACATCAAAGTAAGCTTTTTGTAATCAGAGTATTAAACACTTCAAAAACATTTTAATTGTTTAGCTCCTAACTTTGTCTTAATCTTATTATTTCGCCAACTTGAATTTTAATCTTGGTCAGTAAGGGATATCAATCTCAAAATGGAAATGAACTTTCAGTAAAATAAAAGTGAATGATTTACTTTAATTTATGTTTGCAATAATTTTGTCACTAAAGTTTGGTTTTTAGATTGAACTGATAGCCTTAATTATTCCTTATTATCAATTATCAGTTTAAATAAAATTTGTAAAGGGTTAAAAAATGACCATGTAATTTTTGAAACAGCATAGCACGAGAACATATGGGGGGGCATGAGCCAGATCCTGGTTACAGGGCCCTCAATCAAATGTGGGGGCCATGGGTTGGCCAAACATTTTTTTATTTTTAACATTGGTTATGAGAGAACATTGTGATCACTGTCAATAATATAATTATATTGAGCTATAGTTTCAAGATAAGTAACTGTATACATTTTTCTAATTTCATAAATACTGTTTTCAACAGGGATTAATATTAGATAACATCATAACATAACACAAAGTCATCATAACACAAATTTCAATAAAATTAATACACTTTCTTATGATAAACAAATATAGGTTATAGCTAACAGTGTAAAAAATATATATTTCAAATTTACAGTTTTAAATACAAATTTAAAAACTAAAATTGTCTTTACGAAATGATTAACCAAATTGGTGGTTTCATTTGAATTTAAAACAGAATAATTTTGTAAAATTATAATTTGTAAAACTAAATTTAAAAACAAAAAGGCCAAGTACCTACTGACTTTTCATCATTTCTTTTTCTTAATATCATTTATCCTAGACGAAAAACTGAACTGTAAAAAAATTACCTCAGTTATTATTTCAGACACTTAAATTTCTCGGGTAGGACACAAATTTGTTAGTGATAACTTAAATAACATTAAATTATAAATTCGTTATAGTTCTTATCTGGAGAAAACCCAACTTACAAAAAATATGTCTGTAATGGTGACAGTAAACTTTTTTTGAGTTTAAAGGAAAGCTTTTAACTTAGTAGGGAATGTGGTTACAGTAGTTTTATTTGTGTAGAATAGAAGACTTTATATGTATTGTATGTTGTTTTGGAATTTTAAAGTGATCTCTCTTTTATGTAAGTTTTATTAAAAGGCATGTAGTCATTTTGAAATAAGCTTATTTTGTATGTGTTTTATTAGTTTTGTAGTTTAAATTACTTAAATTGTAATTGTGATAAATATTATGTGATTTATTTAATAAAGCTATTAGTAATTATAACTTCTACTTATAGTACATTTTTTAATGTTATAAAAGAGGTTATTAAAACCAAAAAAGACAAACATTTATCTTATCCCTGTATAAATGCCATACTTATAACAAAAGTAGGCAGTTGTATTCTTTTGAAGTTGGTGGAAGAAGTATTTTGTTTTATAAGCTTTTGTTGTAAAAGTTCCTTTGGAAGCGCAAGTCGTAAATTTATATATAACAGCTTCTCAAAATGCGGTTACAACTGTTTGTGGATAAGGTTAGTTTCTTGGTCGAAGTTGTGACTAAAATACTAGAGTTACCAATGTCCAATAAAAACATGGAATAAACTATTTTAATTTCAATCCTGTATAATAGACTGTTTTGATCATGTTTTTAAATTACATTGAGATCCATTAAACAATAGATATAACATTGTTTTTTATATTTATTTAAATAACTGTTTTGATTACTTCCTCCGTTTGTCTGATCTATTCTGCCTCACCTATTTGTATTTGGAAACAAATAATACAAATCAAAAGCTTTCATGATTATGTTAATAATAATGATGTGTGATATATTATATTATTGTATTCTGCTTTGTAATTACAATAAAGTCTAGTCATTTTTTGTAGTCTGGTTCCCTGACATTTTTATGAATTTTAAATAAATACTAATAATTTATGTATGTCTCTATTTATTTTGTGACTCAAACTTTAAATATCCTTAATAAATATTATTCCTAGGGAGTGTGTATCATTTATAGTGAATGTTTTTCATATTCATACAAATATTTTATGGTAGGTATCCTATGTGCAGTGTACATGATAAGCATAAAATGTCTACTTTTAACCCTTCGCACGCTGAATAAAATTTGCCTTATTTCACCTCAACGCTGAAATAACTTTAAAAATTTTTAGTTTTTCTTCAAAGTTAATTTATGTTTTGTATGTGAAAGGGTAATTTAAAAAAAATATCTTCATTGGTTTTTGGTTGCATTTAAAATTTTTATTACGTAAAACAAAATAATAGTAAAAAACTTTTTGCCTAAAAAACACAAATTTTAGTTTTTGATTATTTTTAAATTCTAGCAGTAATATTATGAAATAACATATAAAAATACAAGTTAATGTTAAAAAAAAAAAAAAAAAAAAATATTTTACAATTATTAGTATGTCACATCAGACTAGTGTGACTGCGAGTTTAGCCGTTATTCGCGCTGTAGAATTATAGAATGCGTGCGCCGCCGGGCATTTCCAGACATAATAACGCCTCCCTCCATTGCCTTGAGGGCGTATAACATTAAACAAAACATATTTCTCTTCGTAAATAGACAGCGGACATGCCTCTGCATTCTACCGTAACTTTAGTGAACTAATTAACCAGAGGTTAAAATATATTTTTGCGACTTTAGCCGTAATACGCGTTTGGGTCAAAGTCTACTGTTGCGGTTATACTCGTTTGCCGCATAGGAAGGGTTAATACTAGACAGGAAAAAGTAATTAACTTTAGTAGGGATGTATTGATGATATAATGTAGTTAATTTATCAATGTTAATTCTATACCACAAGTGTTTGTAAATATTGCAAGCTATCTGTAATAGACATATTATGTCTTGTAATTTTTTAATACTATTTCGATATATCTTTAGCGACTTCCTTCCTCCGTATAAGAAAAAAAGATTATACACACAAGATTTTGTCACTAGACAATTATTCGTTAGCTTCCTCTAACGAAAATCATAATTATAGTTTTGTAATTAAATATACAATCCACAAGGAGGACAGAGAGTAATGATACCTACTAGCTCTGTTCCCCATGACTAGTTCATATCAAATCTCCTTTTTGTGAAACGAATAAGGTTTCAGGGACCTTCTTGTATATAACTGGTGTCAGAGTAACCTTGTCTCCTTTTTTTCACACCTTTAACATAATGGGTTGTTCACTAATGTCACTAATCCTAACACCAATGACAGTCGCAGTCTTCGACTCCTTACCGCCTCTCTCCTCCATCCATTCTGATTGAACATCCTCTTACATTCATATTCCAAAACCTAACACGCCTATAATCGTATCTGGTCCTAGTGATGGGAGTTCCAGCACCTTTCCTTGTGAGTTTATTTGCCATCTCATTTCTTTCATGTTCCCAACAAAATCAATTTTTAAACAAGATTTGAAGTTATCTGTGAAGCCTTAATAGCCTTTATATTATGTCTTAATTTAGGCCCAAATTGCACTACTTTAGTTGTAAAGTTAACCCTAAACCACATTAGTGCTTTTCTTCTAATATTAGCCTTTCAAATTTGTTAAGTAATAAACTGAAATTGTCACAATCAAATGATTTGGAAAAGTTTAAAAATATACTCATTAATTAATTCATTTTTCCATTCAAGACCCTCCTCTAAAAATTCCATTAACTCGACTATAGCATCTATTGTCGATTTTCCTTTTTGAAAGCCAAACTGGCCACTACATATCTATTAGATTTGTTAAAAAAATTAAGTAGTTGTATTGAGAAATTTTTCAAAAATTTTACTGAATACTGGCAGTAAAAAAATATGTCTGTCATTGTTAATATCATATTTTAACACCCATTTTAAAAAATGGAAGGGCTTTAGAGCAGGTTTTAGTCTGAATAGAAATTTACTTAGACGAAGAACTAATTGAAACCTGAAGAGGTACGATTCACGCTTCAGAACACTGTTTGATGATTCAAGGTGAGAACTCATCAATATCAGCAGCCTTTTTATTCTTCATTTTCCTAATCAATCTGGTGACATTCTCACACATACAGGCGAAATAAACATAGATGACCTCCCACTCTCTCCACAGCCTGACAAGGATTGTAAACATTTTGATGATTATCACCTTGAATGAAGAATAGTTTTAAAAAACTGCCTATGCATGATGGCTCAGTATAACGTACACCATTAATATTTAACTTAATATCATTACTATTGTAATTTTAATTTTGAAAAGTATTTATAATTTCCCAAGAAGTTTTGCTAATATTGTCAAAATTGCTAACTTTTTAAAACAATTAGTCGGATTTTCCTATAATCACCAAACGTTTGTAAATCTCTTTATATTTTATATAAAGAACTATTTAAAATGATGGTTATTAGTGGTCTTACACATTTCATGTTATGACTTTTATTTATCTCTAAAAATAAGAATATATTTTGTTATCCAATTAGAATTTTTATTCTGTTTATTTTTAATCATTTCATAGGGCAAGCTACGTTCAGGAAAAAAATAAACGATTCAAAGAAGTAATCAAACTTTTTGTACAGGCTACTGCAAGAATTGAGACATTCCAAATTTTAATTTTTTAATTGATATTTTAAGATTTACATTGTCTGGGTGACAGAACCTAACCTCCCTAAAATCATTCTTCGTAGGAATGGGGAGAAATAAAAAATGTCAATGTGAGCATAATGGTCTGAGATCCCTAAATGGATAATTTTTACCGATAAATTGTCTGAAGCTATATTGGATATAACATTGTCAATTGCTGTTGCAGAGGCTTTCCATCACCCTGGTGGGAGAGTCGATGCATCACCAAAGATCATAAGTTGCCAAAATATACCTCAAGTCTATCTGTATATTTATTGTTTTGGGAACATTTATGTTTATATCACTCCATATAACAAATTTAGACCTTAAAGCTAAAAATTGTAAAAGTAAGTCCAAGTGCTCAAAAATCAAGTCTATATCCCCACTTGGAGCCTGAAATATCCTTATTATGTTAAATTCATCACAAAAACAACTACCGGTACATTTAAAACTAGTTATTCAAAGTCCTTTTTAATACACAAATTTTCAATGTGTGTGGAAGTGACAAAACTGACATATTTATGAGAAAACATTAATACACCTCCACCTTTGAAATGTGACCTGGAAAATGAATTTACTAAAATAAACTGTTCCAATATAAAGCTACTAATTTTACTAATGTCTGGCATAGTTTCAGAACAAAACAAGTTTAATTCTAAATTTTTATTGGTGGCAAATGGTGCATTATAGTGAATAATATTGAACCTGGACTACCTTTTAGCAACTCTTATATGTGATTCCCCACTTAAACCCTAGTTTAGGAACCTTCTGACAACTAAGTTGTCTAATTATTATTATCATTTTAGTTAATATCAGTGGCGTAAATAATACCCCCACGCTGCGGCAGGTCAGGGGGCGCTGCGACCTAGGCATATACAAAATATATACAGGAATTCAATTAAAAAAAACAAAATGTAGGAAACACATTATCATCAAAATAAATTTTACACTATTTCATTAAGATATCTTAATAAAAATGTTCCATAAATACTAAATCACGGATCATAAGTCTGAAAACGTAATCATTATGGTTGCGCAATCTGTTCACTAGCACTTAACAATAGCTTGCTAAACTTTAGTAATTATTAAGCGAACTATTTGCTCCCCCATCAAACAATTTTATTGATGTAAATGTGTAACCACCAGGCTAGGCGCATATTGGGACGCTTGTCACGCGACGTGCCACAGCACGAATTTGCTTAACTTATGTAAATGAATAGATTAGCGCATATTGGTAACGCGACACAACACAACGTGATTCGCGTGGCACTACACTTGTGGCACAGAGGCAGTGACACAGTTTCTCGCGCCACGAGTCACACGTCTCACGAGTTCAGTACTCTATTGTCACTCAAAGGTTTTGGTGTCCAGCTATGACATTGTTCAGATGATGGCCAATTAAAAACTGATTAGAGGCCTAATTAGTTTAAATTTTTTTTTTAAATAAAAATGAATTTATGTGAATAATAAAGGTAAATTTTCAAACATTAAAAAAAAGTAATTTTTTTGTAAAATATTATGATAAAATAATTTTAAATTAATTTATTAAAACTGTTTTATATGTTCTCTGCATTTTAATATAAAATAATTTTTAATAAAATATTTGGCGTTTGTCATTAACCCCGTAAAAATTAAAAAACAATATGTCTCATTAAAGTCATGAACTAACAAGTGAAAATGTTTCAGGTATGTACATAGAAAGAACATAATATGTATCATCCCATGCACTCCTGTGAGTTTGGGTTCATCCGGAAGTAGTTAGTAAAAACAGCAATTAATTCTGAAGTCATTTTAAATTAGGTTAGATCTAATAAACAAAGTTTCATCCATGAATCATTCATTTTAAACATTCTAAAAAATAAAATACACGTATCTACTGGTCGAGAGTTGGGAGCAACTGTGTTGCAATATGCGTTCCCCAACGCGATGCGTGTGGCGTGATACCAAAGTATAATCACCCCTTTCAAAGTATAAGCCCGCCCTCATGCAGTCGACCTTAGGCCTCTCCGTTAACCGACAAATATTTTCACATGAAGAAAAAGAAGAGGTTTTAAATAAAATGTAATTTAGAGTTATTAATTATAACAACTTGCAAGATTTTTGTAAATAATAAACCTTGATGTTCGGTGTTTAAAGTTGTAGTCTTTCTTTCCATTTTAAAGATGATAAATTAGTTTAAAACTTAAAGCTTGCAGACAAAGTATAATCACTTCCTTCGAAGTATAAGCTCACCCTCGTGCAGTCGACCTTAGGCCTCCCCGTTAACCGACAAATATTTTCACATGAAGAAAAAAAAGAGGTTTTAAATAAATGTAATTATAACAACTTACAAGATTTTTGTAAATAATAAACCTTGATGTTCGGTGTTTAAAGTTGTAGTCTTTCTTTCCATTTTAAAGATGATAAATTAGTTTAAAACTTAAAGCTTGCATGTTCTTTTGCAAGGTATATGACCGTGTAGTGGGATTGTTTATGGGTGGAGAGAGGCCATCTAAAACCGACACGTTGCGACTTTTTTTTTTTTTTTTTTGAGGGGGCGCCATTCTTGTACCTGCGGGGGTGGGGGGCGCCAATCAATGTTGTTACGCCACTAGTTAATATTTTATGTTCATTACAATATTTTTCATTTAAATTAACTTATATGAATTAATTATAAATTAATAATATGCAAACATTTGTGATATATAATCTTAAGTTGTTTTATAATTTTTTAAGAAAATAAATTTTTTATTATTATTTCAAGTTTAAAATTCTTTTATATATCACTTCCAAAATATGTATAAATTATTATTAATTTATTGCTTCGCTATTGCTTGACTTAATTTAAAGGGTAGTAAAGTTATTCCATTTCATTACATTGACTTAAGTAATCGAATTCCAAAATGGTTTTTATGCCACTTAAGAATATGCTACACAAATTTAGATTAATAGATTGTAAACCTTTATGGATAATACAGTAAACCTTTTGTTTGCTTTTACCTAATCTAAAAAAAACTGAGAGTTGTGAAGAATTAATTGTAAAAAACCTGATTCTAAATTAGCCCAATTGGTTGCAAATAAGTTAAAGTGTTTTGGTCCATTGTAGGTCTAACCTAAAATTACGTTCAGTTTTTGATCCATTTCAGCTGTTTTATATATATTATGTAATAACCAATGTTTTAATTGAATTAAAATATAGTAAGCACTTTTAGTTGATTTTTGTTTTTGTTTGCTTTAAGTTGGTCAATCTAACCTAAAAAAGCTGTTGGTTATAAACTGATTATAAATGCTAAGTAAAGTTGCTATGGTAATGAATTCAAACAAACATGTGTTACGAAGCATTTTATTAGAACAGCTGTTTTCTTGAATTATGATCTTCAGTTCATAGACAAAACTATGTTAAATTTTTCCCAAATTTGAACATTTTCCAGAAAACTTATCGAATTTTTCTTTATATTATAAAAACGTAATTCGGACTATTACCAACATTTTAAAACAAAAAATAGCCAAATTGGTCCAGCCGTTCTCAAGTGAAAGCTTACAAAGGAACAGCAATTAATTTTGATTATATAGATATTTCTTATTAAAACATCAAATGTGTTACAGACGTTTCATACACAGCCTGGAGGGGGTTAGATTTAGAGAGGGAGAACAGACATACTCTCTTACACTCTCTCTCTCGGTAGGTCTGTAACACACTTCAGACATGTAATAACATTAATTCTAACATTTGCCCTTCGTTTGCAAATATATATATAAAGGTCAACTGTCATTGGTATTTTGAAAAATTATCTTGACAAAACACTATACATTTTTTGTTTAAATTTATTTACAAATTTCATGTTTTATAAGTTGAAAAACTAAATACAGTATATACAACAAAGTGTTTTAATCAAGGCAATTGTCATTCTTAGAGAACAGTTTATGCACACATCTTCCACTTACACATTTATCAGTCTCCATCACTAAATTTTGTCCTCATTGGTAAAACATTATATTTAGGATCCCTACTGTACTGTTTGCGAAGAACGCCAGCAGCATGTGTGAGTTGTAACGCACAGTCAGGATGTGCACCACCAGGTAGTCCTGTACACTCACGTTCTAAAATAACGGCCAAACCATCAACAAGTGACATAAAACCTAATGAAATTGCTGCTCTTCGTACACGATTAAGTTCCTGAAACAAATTTAAATAGTTATATAATTTCTTCTTTAAAAGGTTAAGCAAATTATAAAAGAAGAAAAAATGTTAAAAAATGTTAATGAATAACACAAATAAATAATAAATTACTCCTTTAAGCATAGGCACAAAGTTTTAAACTTTTTGCAATTTTTGCTGGGGGAATCTTTATTAAGTTCACTAAAAATTACAGTTCAATACCTTTTCATTCGCTTTGGTCATATAATATTTTTATAACTTTAAGCACAAATAAATGTTTTCCCGCTATAATGTTCAGTTGTCAGTATAGTGGTGAAATTGTTTTGTGTTCTTCCTAATTTTTCTGTACATGGTTTGAATCCCTCCCCACATGTTATCCCTTATTGTAAGAGAGAATAAATAAGGGCAAAACCAATAGCCAAAGCAAACTAAGTTCCAAAATAATAAAAAGTTGCCTAATATTCCAATGTACGCTTTTTTTTATCCTAAAGTACCAACAAATAAATATTTAGAGCTTCTAACTCCTTCC
>JAGFPH010000383.1:257843-269595 GCA_018207615.1 Philaenus spumarius | reverse complement strand
TTATGTTCAATGTTTTTATTTCATGCTTGTTAGGCTAATGAAGTTGGGGGAGTAGCATAACGCACATAAGTCGAACATCAGCAGCTAGATTTGAACCTGCGTAATTGTATTGAAGGTTCCAGATGTAGCGCTTGGACACCAACCATTGCACCATGCAGTGCAAATCTTAGCTTTATGAAACTCATGCAAAGCAATATGAATCAGCACACTGCATAACTTTTTACTCTAAGATTAAAGCCCAAATGATGTTTCATAATTTTCTACTTAAGGGTCTGCTCCAAGTAAACGAGAAAGCAACCGGCGACGCCAGCGCTTCTCTCTATAGCCATATCTAAACAGTGCAATTTCTTGCAGCTGAGCTCTTTGACATGCCTTATTTCAAACCATCTCATTTTAAAAATCCATCTTTTGTAATTGAGTGCTGAAAAAAACTGAATATTCTTTATAAAATTGCGGATCCGGCTTGCGATTCACTTTTAATTATAATTTTTTTATTGTGTAAAGAAAGAAGTTCAAACTTGATACTTAAAAAATGTAAATTACATGACAAATGAAAGGGATTTAAAGAAAGTGAGATTTAAAATGGATGCTTATTGTGACTGTGGTTAAAATGAGACCTTGCAAACAATTTTATGATATAATATAAACAAAATAAATGGTTTTAAATTTAACATTGCTCTTATGTGATAAAAATCCAAGATGGCCGCTACTACAGCAGACATTTAAAATTTAATTTAATTTAATTAAAAATATACTCTAGTATGTTTAAAAAATTTTTTAAATAATTTCTTTATTTTAAAATTCTATCAGCACATATGGTACCTTTAAAGCTCCATGTAAAAGAACACAGAATGATGGAGTTTTTCCTTCATCTTGAGTAGTTTCATCTTCAGAGTCATTGTTTTCCCCTTTCTCTTTCTTAATGAGTAAAGGTAATGTTGATTTATTTGAAACAGAAGGAAATGGAAGTACTAAATGCCGTGACACCGCTGCAGGACTACCAACTTGTGATACTTCTAAAAATCCACAGACTTCTATTTCATTTCCTATTGAATATGTTTGATATTCAAAATCTGAAACTTTGGGGTATGGCTGAAATCAAAAATAAAATAAAATATGATTTTAATTAAATAGTGAACGTAAATAAGAGAAATATAAACTATTTTTTATAAAAAGATGGTCTAAAATTTGAAAAAATAAATATAAGTGTCTAGTAAAAAATAAGAAACAAAATGCAAACATACACACTTTTATAAAAAATAGATTTTACTGCAAAAACTCTCAAAATTTTATTGTACTAGTTTAAAATAACAGTTACATAAAAATGTATAATAATGCAATGGGGCTATTTTAACTTACCATTGGTACAGGTGACATCATTATTTTAGAACCAAGGTTTCCACATTTTAGAAATCCAGAAAACGATGCATAGTTTTTGTCTGCTAGTTTCAAGAAGAGTTTGTTGATGGAGTGTTGAGTAAGAAGACTATCAACTTGAAGAATGGTACCATCACTACCAGATAATTGTATTAAACGTTGCAAAGTAGCATTTACTGGTCCTGGCTGTGCAATGGTTGCTACAGTGAGACTGCCAGGAAATGCAAAAGGCAGAGGTGACCCAGGTTTAGTTAAATTTTCTAGGTTAAAAGTCTGAGAAAAACAGCCATCAGTTACCAGGATTACCTGAAATTCACAATATTGAACAGGTTTATTTGATAATAATTACTGTTTTCTGGAAAAATCAATTAAATGGAAAAAAGACATACCTGACAAGGTGTAGCACTACCCCATTCACTAAGCACCAGTCTATTGACTTCATTCAGTACAGGTTCAAGATTGGTTTGATCTGCTTCTTCCAAGATTTGTAATTTAGCCTTAAGTGTGTCAAAATCTCTTGTAAAAGGAGAAACTACTTCATACAAAGATGAATATGTTAACTAAAATAGACAATAACAAAAATGTGTTGAACTTTGAGGATTAACATATTATTTAAGTAAATAATATTTAAAACTTATATTTATAATATTGAATTTTTGATTTCCTTTACAGTGATTACAATTAAAAGGAATCACAGAACTAACAAAAAAACAAAAGATTAAGTACCTACCAAATAATTTTAAAGATTAAGTACTCGTACTAAGACAACTCACAAATAATTTGATCACTATTGTGGATTACAATTTTGAACAGTTTAATTATTTACTATGCATTTATTATTTCATTGTTACTATAGTTAAAAATGTTAAATGAATATTAATAGCTTACCAAAGCAACAAATTCAAGTTTGCAATAGTGAGTTAAGTAATCAAGCAGGCTATTAATTCCATGTACTGCCAACTGTAGACAAGTTGTTGATTCTCCTGACTCCGGGACAAGAACAGTTTGTGCCATCGACAAAGAAATGTCCAATACTATGATTGTAGGCATTTTCCTTAACAATATTTAGAAAGAGAAAGGTATGTAAATTACTCATGACTACTATTTATGAATCGTTCTATAATAAATATAGATTAGCTTACGGATCAATTTATTATTAATTAAACATTTCCTATAAAAGAATTTAGGTATTTAAAAACAAAAGCTATGTTATAAAAAACTATATTATTTAAAGATAAATAAACAAAATAAATCATAACAATAAAAGTAACTTATAGTAGAGTATCGAAATAAGGCCATGCAAATAAGTAAATTAATTCATTTTCTACATAATCTTATACATTTCAAATAATTTCTAATCTAAATTCAGATTTATTTTTCCAATCAAACCAAGTATTAATAATTTGACCATACAGCTGAACCGCTCTTGTGCAACAAAGAGCACAATCACCTGAATTTCTGCCCCATCGATCAAGGCGAGTCGGCAGTTTGTTGTTCAGTTTCAATAATGTCACGACTCTCGTTTCTTTCGTCCCTAAAAAGAATTGTTCAGTAACATTGATTTCGAGCATGCACCATGTTGTAAATGAAAGAACGCGGAAACCAAAAATTATAATATCCTACAATTCAACAAAAGGCGGGGTCGATTTATTGGACCAGAAATGCTCCAAGTTTTCGGTTGGTACAAAAATTCTCAGGTGGCCCCCTGCTATATTTATTTTCAAATCCTTGAAATAGCTTTCTCAGCGAACAGTCACTTGCTCTACACAAGCTTTCGAGGTAATCCAATCCGAAGATGTTTGATTTCGTAAAAAAGTTGGCATTTGAACTCATGATGCCACATATTCAACTCGATTGGCAATTCCGACTGCACATTAAACGAAGAAAAACTACCAATATGTCTGCAGTGCCGGCACAAAGTTTGTACGAGTTGCATCAATGATAATTGAAAATAGAAAAAGAAAAGTAAATTTTGAAATATTTTAGAAAGGATTTCAACTATTCAAAATTTATTGTTCAAGTTTTTCTCTGTTGAAGTTTAGATTTCACATTCTCTTTCATATTTTAATTCCTACAATTTATTGTTCAATGTGTTGTGCAAAGAATAATATGTTGTAATAAATATGTTTTTTACGATAATTGCAGTTTTTGTAATACAATCTTCTCAATTGTCACTAAAATCCACAAAAAAACGCTTATGTTCAGGGGCGTAAATTTCCTAATCAACCATCAGCTGATATTTTTGCAGATGACGACCTTGTTTTACATTCTACAGTTACATGTTGAATACAGGTTTAGTAAACATACTGTGACTAAAGACTATAAGTTAGAACTTCTAGGCTATTTTTTTTTTATTACTCTTGCATTTCTGTTGTGCTGTATTTTAGCCGAGGGTCGAATAGTAAATTTGTGCCTGTTCAGGCTGATATTTTTAAGTGTCATTTATCATTTCACCAACACCTAAAACCACATAGGCCTAGCTCATTTAATTCTTTTACATAGTAGTACGGTAATCAAAAAGCACAGTTGGTAGGTGAAGCGGTAAAAATTTACTTTAGCGTGTCAATCGATTTCTAAGGGAATTTTAAATAAAATGAAAGAACACGTCTAACTGATTGTAAAAACAACAAAAATATTCCCGGGAAATTACAGCTTCTGATTTTATTTATTATGTTCAACGATTATAATAATGCACAGTACTATAGCCTTTTTTGGGCATAGGTTAGCACCACTGACATAGTTATTGAAAGGAGGGATTTAGGCCTATATTGTTAACTTTATGTATGTCAACTTTTTGCAATAAGTTAAATTAAAATACCCGGCGCAAGTTTACTATTCGACCCTAGGCTAACCTATGGCAACAGAAATGCAAGAATAAAAAAAAACCCTAAAAGGTTTTAACCTATAGTACTTAGTCATAGTATGTTTACCTGCATTCAACAGTAGAATGTAAAACAACATTGTCTACAAAAATATTAGGCTAGGGTCGAATAGTAGACTTATGCCAAAATATCCTTCAAAACTAGTGTTAAAACATAAATGTTCGATAACTATTAGAAACTCCAGAAAAATTAATAAGTATTCTGAAAGTACTGTACATTCTATTTCTATTATAGTAGGCCTAGGCCTAATACAATTTTATAAGTATTTAGTGTCACTTACGTTTAAATGAAAAAATATTTTTATGTAGATCAGCAATTCTTTAAATTAATATCGCATAATTCCTATGAACCCCTTACTGTTACTATAACAAAATGCAGTACTACAATATTACAAGAAACCCATTTTGTTTATGATTTACAAAATAGTGTATAGTGTAAGTATACAAGTATACCAATTTTACTATAGATAGGTTTCGACTGACTGACAGTTGACAGAAACAGAAACATTGAAGATTGAAGATGAAGAACTGTGTGTCAGTTCCTCTTTTGCATACTTTGAGTTTGCACTACATACTTTGCAGCAAGGTTTGCAGTACCGGTAGGCTTATTTACATTTCCACTCTTTTAGCCGGTATCATTCTAGCGTTATAGTATGATATATAGAATACAAGGTATGTCACGCATATCCCTTTACTTACACTTGATGGCGTGAAGTAGTTTGTTACACATATTACTTTATTTTAAAATTTTATTAAACAAAATTGTTAACTGGATCAAGCAAACTGACAGCTTCTAGCATCACATCAGCAATAAAGGCATGCTATAGCTGGTTTATTATCATAGGCGTAACCAGGACGACCGTATGGGGGAGTTATAACAACCAGGGGGGAGGGGGGATTTATTTTAACCCTACGATCGCACGTTTCGTAAACACATCGCTACGACAACACATTTGTAACGCGTGATTGTATAGAATATTTGACCCACTAAAAATCTTCCAATCTCAAAAAGACAAACACCATTGGAAAGGCAATGTTTCAAACTTAAATTATTGTATTTACAATTTCTTTCTAAAACGAAGATTTGCATACGTAATCATCGTTTTAGTTTTGAGTTTTATAAAAGCAAATGTCACGCGAATGAAATACGCCGAAATTACCGTTAATTTAAAGTTTCCATGTCCCTCCCTACAGCCCGTCCAGTATTTTTTCTGAGTTATATCTATATACTGATGGATGCGTCACACTTTCCCCTATCTAAAACTGCCATCCAATCAAAACTCGGACAAATAGTTTTAAAGTTGTGGGGCGTTTTGTAGGTACTCGCAATTGGTCAGTTTTCCAACCAATAAACAGCCTTACTAATTACACGTGATATCTGTGTGATAGAAGTCTATTTTTAGACATATTATTTTGATATGTCTGTGTAGAGAATGCTTCAAGCTAACATTTCCTGTGAACCAAATATGTTTTGCTTGAATGGTTTGTTGTCTATGAGCCTGGGAATGAGAGCGTTTTGACGTTCTCAAACCAAGGCTGTAATTTCAAATTAACGGTTATTCCCCAGTACATATCTAAAAATGTACTAGTCGTATGAGATATAAATAAATGCAGTTATGCTCAACAATTTAAGAACCACTTGTTGGCAAGTTTGAAATTTTATTGTTGTCTCCATCTTAGATCTACCATCTTGCAATGAATTTAATTT
Source organism: Philaenus spumarius (assembly GCA_018207615.1). Taxonomy (NCBI): domain Eukaryota; kingdom Metazoa; phylum Arthropoda; class Insecta; order Hemiptera; family Aphrophoridae; genus Philaenus; species Philaenus spumarius. The sequence continues at coordinate 263,629 of JAGFPH010000383.1, read as the reverse complement.
TTTTTAATGGGAACTTTGTCTTGTGATATATGATTTTAATGCAAAATTTGACGAAAAAAATTGTCAAATCCGTTTTTAAGTTGTCGTCGGACAAATGAGCGAAAACGCAAAATTGTGGGTTAAAATAATTAATGAAAAAAATGCATCGCATATTACTATAATTCTTTTACAAAAATATTAATTGTAATTAACTCCTTAAAATGTATTAATTAACATGATTTGAGCAATGAATCAACTCTTTTAAGCTTTAAAGGGACGTGGAATTTTTTTCATCCCGAAGGGAGGCCAAAGAGTTTTGAACTTTCTTAGATCATTTAGACCAATTAATTAGCCTATCTTCCTTTCTCTTAATGAAAGGGGCCTGTCAGTGTAAGTGTTACGCGTGAAGAAATGTAAACTTCCCTCTAATATGTAGTTGAACTCTGGTTAGTTTCCAAATATTCTCTTTATTTTTATTCACACTTAAATGGTTTCCGTTCAAAGATAGGTCATGTTCCTTGTGTGTAATTCGCAAGCCCCAACTTATTTGATTTTGAACTCATAGTTGTTGATATATATGTTACCGAGCTTACTCAAGCATTTAAGGTAGGTGGAGTTAAATACCCCACAATCAATTCAATTTACTCCTTATGATTTCTCGTTCTCTCTCTGTTACTGCTAGGCTTGCCTAAAGAAGTTTACTCTTCAATAATGTGAATAATTATAACTTTTGAAATAAGTTTTAACTATATACAAGTGGTAAAGACTATGTTATCTCTGAATACTTTTTCTTGTGGAAAAGCAGTATAGTTACGTTTCCAGAGCTTATTTTCATTTTGTAACTTAGAATTCCTTTTTGTCTAATTACCTTGATTAGAGTTATCTGTCAAAACATAACATACAGTACTATTGATAAGGCAGTTGATAGAAAGATGGCGGCAGCTGAGGTAGTGGGTTTAATTGTGGTTTTAATTTTTCTTAACCATAATGGACTTTTCGTTGAATCAGCTGCTTCTGATATTGAACTAGATGCTAAAGCACAATTAACACATAGATTGGATAGTCTTAATTTGTTATTGTATACGTTTTTATTAATTTTGACAGTGCTAACAATATGGTTGTTCAAGCACAGAAGATTAAGGTTCCTGCATGAAACTGGATTAGCAGTTATTTATGGTATGTTTAAATTTTCTTTACATTAGTATTTTACTTTATTTGCTTACAAACTCAATTACAGTATTATAATCAATCAAGTTAAACAATGTAGCAGGTTTGTAAAATTAATAATAACTTGTCCCAATTTGTAGCCTATGCTGTCAGCTTGATGCAAGAAAACTTATTTTATAATGAAATTAGTCGAGAATTTAATAATTCAATCTAAGAAGAACAATAAGTACAAGATAGCTTCAGCTGTGACAAGTTGGTTTGCAATAGGTGAAGTGAACAGTGTACAATTGGGGTTAAGGTGGTAGTTGTATGTGACTGACATGTAAGGTAGGCCTAGCCTACATTGTCCCGATATCATTTGGGACAGTTCTGTGTTGCCAACTGTAGAATTTTGTGAAATCAATATAGGCCTAAGAAAGCTAAATTACAATAGATAGCCTACCTGCCCTCTAACCAACAATGCCAACCAAAAATAAAATAAAATGATGAAAACCTGAATCTAAACAAATTTTTCCAATGACAGTTTTAGGTATGGGGACAATGGTCTCAGTTTTGCAGCTGTTACAACCGCAACCGTTTCAACTCTGCGGCAGATATATGAATCAGTAAAGCACCTCAGTTTACTGTAGGCTTAGCCTAGTCGATATTGTTTTTAAAATGTGAAACAAATTAGTTTATTTCGTCGTAAGTTTACTATTCGACCCTAGCCTAATATTTTTGCAGACAACAACGTTGTTTTACATTCTACTATTAAATATTGAATACAGGTACCGGGTAGGCCTAAACATACTATGTGTGACTAAATACTATAAGTTAGAACCTTTTTGTTTTTTTTATTATTCTTGCATTTCTTTTGCCATGTAGGTTGCCTAGGGTCGAATAGTAAACGTTTGAATTTAAAATACCTTTAACATTTGATCTCTTTCTAGCATTTCCCCACACAGCAACACCATACAATAACTACCAATAATAATATGAGCACGCAACACAACACCGCTACAATTTGACAATTCAACAATGTCGACAACCACAGTTACAGGATTTTATGAAAAGGTTACTGCTCAGCGTAGTTGTTATCGTGCAACGGCCGCAACTGCATGTTTTCAACAACCGTTGCTTCGTGAAACAGTTACCATTGTACAACAGTTGCAATAAGACCGTTGCGTTATATAACGTCCATCCTTAATCTCATTAGGCCTACTCATAATAGGCTACCTTAAGAGTCATTATTTATCAAATTGACTTTTGTTTTGTTAGAAAATTGTTTTATTTGAATGTAGGCCTAACTTACTTTACGACTGTATCACCAAATTTAATATCTGTATTTTCTCTGTATTATTAGGCTTAATTACATTGTCAATATTGATACCGTAGCTTATTTGATGTGGTGAATGGTGCTACACTTCAAGGAGTTCAGTATCTTGCTTGACTTTGCCATCTCCAATTTAATTATTTGATACATTTAGGCTTCCAATAACTTACCTTTAGAGAAAAAGTATGATGTACCGGTACCGTAGTTCATTAAAATGATAGTATCTCTGTGTTAATATATTTCAAATACAACATTAATTTTTCTTAAGTAATCTGGATAATAATATTATAGACTGGAAAAATAATAGATAATTTTACTACAGATGACAGTGACCAGGATTATTGAGAGATTTTTATAACAAACTGAATGTACACGTTAAACTGACACTAAAAACAAACATAATTTTTGCAAGAAATAAATATAGAAAATATGAGAAAAAGAAAAGTAAAAATACTGGTTAAGTTTAATAATTTTTGCTTTGTTTCCACTAAAGAAAAGAAACTTAGGTAAATAATAAATATACTACATAAAATAATTGAAAGATAGAAAATTTCTAATTGTTTTCTTAAACGACAAAATAATAACCACAAAGTTAAAAGCTTAATTACATTTAACACACAAAAGTAATGACATTTAGTAAACAACAATGCGTTTTGGAATCAGGTGATTAGAGTGCACCATCTGTTAACAAGCGAGAAAGTGCACCAGCTGTTTTTTTCTATTACAGAAATTAGCATGATTCTTAAATTTATTGAAAAACTTTAAATGATCATAGATTTTTTATTTATTAATCAATTTTTGCACTTAAAGTGTCATCATTCGATTTGAAATGAAAAGGGCTTCAAATTTAGTGTCTAGTAAAATTTTGTTTTAAGTAGGCCTAGCTGCTTTTTATGGAATTTGACTTTAAAAATTTTAAATGGCCGCCATTTTAAAATTTGATGAGTCTGATAAAAGATATTTTTGGAAAATGTATATAGCTATAGAGGTAAAGTGTATAGGCCTACTAAGTTTCATAAAAATATCTCCAAGGGCTTTTGAGTTATGTAATAATTATTTTTTTTTTAAATACAAAATGGCGGATTACGGCTAAATTAAGCCTAAATCGAAAAAATGTCATTTACTACATTTTCGACTTATTTTTGCACGTAGAATCTGAATCTGCATATCATGCTACAAAAATAACTAAACAAATTTTTAAATTTAAAAAAATGATGGTTTTAGGCTAATTTTGGTTGTTGTAGACAATTACCAAGAAATTATGTTTTTAGTTTTTTGTCGATAACTCGGTTATCTTTTGATGGCCTACTGAAACTAAAAAAAAAACATTTTGTCTGCCGTTAAATTTGTAACGGCCGCCATCTTGAAAATTATAAAAATAAATTCTTTGTGTTTGGTACACTTGTTAATTGTAACATATAAAATGCTTATTCCAAATTTGAACTCGATATCTTATCTATTTCCAGAGTTAGGCCTACAGTGAGTTTTTGTAAAAAAACAAAAAATGGCGGATTACGGCCAAACTAAGCCGAAATCTAAAAAATGTTATACTACATTTTCGACTTATTTGTGCATGTAGAATCTGAATCAGCATAGCCTGCTACACTTTACTAAATCACCCTGTATATATAGGATATGACTGTATCTAAAAAATACATAAATTATCTTTTGCCAATTTCCACCTACACTTTCTCTACAACATTTTTTCTCGTATAACTAGGTTAATCATAAATTCCCTTTATTTTTCAACCTTCCTCTTCGAATTAATGTTTGCAACCACCCACGTGCGTAATCGTTAAGCTTGAGGACTGCAGTGCACAACGCTTGAAACGCACCTTCAACGAAACGACTACGCTTCTCACTCTTGACGATTGCTTGACGCCCCGTTAGCGGTCCCCCAATCATTTACCTAGGCAAAAACCACTAGGCGTACAAATAACGCTTCCTTGAAGATAGCACAACAATCCATCTGGTGGCTGCCTTACTAATTAGCCTAACTTAGGTTGTTTTCTACAAATGAATTGCAAACTCTAAAAAAACAAAATAGCCTAATGTATATACATAGTTTTATGTTATAGAATTGCAGCCACTAAAAAAATTTGCCTGAAGTATTCCAGGCCTGCAGAATATGTCCGAACGCCCGAACGAGGTTCGGGGGAAATTGGGACTGAGCTGGGGAAATTTTGGCCAGGGAAAAATCCACCAAAAATAAAGAAAATATAATTATTTTGGGGAAAAATAGATAAGAAATGAATGGGAACAAAGGTCAGCTTAATCGGTTTGTATGATACATATACAAACACACCAACATACACAAACAAAGTGTGTTGTCTGCTCTCTGTTGCAAGTCGGACAGGGTTCCTATTTAATTTTCACCGCACAAAATATCGTACGGTGTAGCCGCGATACGACATTAATCTTCACCGCACAAAATATGGTACGGCCGAGCCGCCGATACGATATTTTTGTGCCGGTTGATGAATGGCAGTTTCCTGATTCTTAAGGGCGTTCAAATACATTCGTTGGGTATTAAAAAATAATTATTATGATACCGGTATGCAAATTTTGATTAGTTGCATACAAATGATATTATTCAAGCGATTAGAATTATATCATATTAACCCCCAAATTATACGATATTTAATGTATAGGTATTACCGATGTTTTTTTTATTTTCTTTTACCGAAATTCGAAATTAGTTTTTATCAGTAAAATGCGTACAATGTGATGTGCGTACTCATTTATTACTTTGGCTTGCATTAAAGTGCCGAAGTATTGAAATGATGCGATGTTTTTTTCCTGTACACACGGTATAAGCACTCACAGACGTCGGTCGTAGAAAACTTCTGTTGGTACCAAAATCTTCGTAATTTTATTGCGGAGAGTTGAAAAGCTTTTGAGCTTTCTAGCATGAGGCGTAGCGCGTCAGGGTCACATTTTTGGTTCAACATTTTGAAAATATTGGGTCAAAATTATGAAAAACCAGTGTGGGGCTATCGTTTTATATTATGTTTTTGGGTACAAAACAACGATTTTGCGAGTTAAAAAGTCGTAGCGTGTCGGAGTCACCTTTTTGGATCAACATTTTGAAAATTCAGTGTGGAGTATCGTTTTATATGTTTTTGTGTGCGGGAAACCCGATTTTTGACATTTAAAAAGTCGTAACGCGTCGGGATCACGTTTTTGCATCAACATTTTGAAAATTCAGTGTGGGGTATCGTTTTATATGTTTTTGAGTACGGGAAAACCGATGTTGACTGTTAGAAAGTCGTAGCGCGTCGGGGTCTCGTTTTTGGTTCAAAATTTTGAAAGTACAGTGTGGGGTATC
>JAGFPH010000383.1:237105-257833 GCA_018207615.1 Philaenus spumarius | reverse complement strand
TGTTTTAGGGTACGGGAAACCCGATTTTTGACATTTAAAAGTCGTAACGCGTCAGGATCACGTTTTTTGAATCAAAATTCAGTATGGGGTATTATCTTATATGTTTTTGGGTACGGGAAAACCGATGTTGACAGTTAAAAAGTCGTAACGTGTCGGGATCACTTATTTTTTAACTAAATGTAACAAATGAAAAGTAATTGTTAAGTTTAATTTTCTTTCAATTCGTGTGGTCTGGTCCGGACGATTTTCAGTAGTGACTGTGATTCAGTAGGTAGGTAATTCGGTAATTAAATTGGAACTAATTAAATATAACATTTAACTTTGTTTGTACCACTTAAGTATTAGGCCCGTGTTACACCGTAAAATATTTTAAAAATATGTAAAATATTTAAAAGTTTTGAAAAGTGATTCTTTTTTATAAAACATTTTGAACTTGTACTAAAAGGTAAAAATGTATCTAACATTTTATAAAAGATAAAATGCCAACCTCTTAAATTTTATAAAAGAAATATATTATAAAAGATGGCCCATTACACTATCAAAGATCTTTGTCAAAGAACTTTTATAAAACATATTTTATAAAATATTTTACAGTGTAATACGGGCCTTAGGACTACTTTTAAACATAATAAAATAGCAATAATCAAGTTGTATTTTTTTGTTTTAAACCTTTTGGGACCATATGAAGATATTTCTCTGTAGATATTTAATTTCACCTTAGTTAATTAAGTAAAAATAATGCTTTTGTTATTTTTTTTTTAAGATTTATATTTTATAATGAATATAATACAAATTATTAAAACATAAGGTCAATAAATATGTTGAAATAGATAAACAAACTGGGTTAATGTCTGGCGCATCTGTAGCGAATACCGATCAATTTTGGGGAAATTTTTAGTGAAAAAAGTGTGTTCTGGGGAAATTTTGTGTGCTAAAACACTTTCTGCACCCCTGAAGTATTCATTTACAGTCTCTTGTCACATAATGTTTCCAGTTTGTAATATATAGGTCTGAAACATATATGAAATTCATTTCATTAAATTTATTTTTATTGCTTTTTGACAAACATATTGCATAGCAAGTGTCACACCTATAACTATTTATAAATTATACTTATAGTCAACTTAAGATTACATCAACACTTAAAAATCACTATCATAGTACCTATATTTTAAAAATACATAATTGAAATACAAATAAATATGGTAAAAGACTATGGTTTAGTCATTTCAGACAGGCCGTATATAATTTAAAAAAATGCACCGAGAGCACACTACAATTTATGCAGCACAACCATTATGCAAAGGACACCTCCTCAGATAGAGCTACCAAAATCATATTGCAGAAATTCTCCTACCAAGTAAAATGACTCGGACAACAGCAATCGTTTAACACATTCGCTATTGAGCGTCGCATATGTGCTTTGCACGGTTCATCGCCACACACTATCGTGATATTAATTAAACAATAGGCCTACATATAGAATGTGACAAACAGTTGTGACGTTTGCCACAGACCATGAGATGATTTTGTTCAAATGAGTTAATATACAGTAGAGTCTCGCTATTCCAAAAATCTGACTATTCCGAACAGAGTTCAGAAAAATACTGATTTTTTAAACATAAAAACAGGAGAAAGTAAAATGACGTTCGTGAAAAAAAGTATGTTTATTGTTATACAAATAAGTTAAATGAAGATATAAATAGAGCCTAAGCTTGATGAAAACGCCTGAAACCAAATTGGAATGAAAGCTGGTTTTGTTTCCTTCACATTTTCCATCCGTTTTGCGGGAAGGAAGTTAACGCAATAAGCATCCGGTGAAAAGGATACCGGGTCCGTCAGAAAGAAGCAAGGATTAGATATACAACAGCTTGGAACTACTAGTGTTGTTGCACCGGCCAGTTGCGTTCATCCGTTTCTTCTCCTCCGTTTTCGTTATCTCGAACAAATTTTATTTTTTCTTGATCTTTTTTCAAGACAATGTGGTACTAACGGACAGACTGCGGAATGACAAAACGGACGGTTTGAACAACCTATCCCTTCCTTTCCATTTTTAGAAGAAAACAAAATCGTACCGAAAGGAAAAAACGGATGGTGTAAACCTGCACTAAGGCGAGGTCAAGAGCATTTGCCCCATCTACTTGTGATATGACTTCAGTTTGAGCGTTTACCTTCTTCTCGCTTTCCTCTGAGCAGATCAACGCTGTATAGAACAGACACTAGCAGATGTCCCCGCATTTAATTTATGCCTTAACAATTCAATACGTTGTTATTATTCATGAAATCCGCCTATTCTGAATTCCCGCTATTCTCAAACTGTACTTTTTAATAACCTAAAAGGTATGTCAGGCAATCCCTACCTATTGGTTTTTTATTTATTGTTTTCAGCGTTTATGAAGTCGTCGCATATATGCAACGTACATTCTATGTCAAGAAACATACTAAGTTCTTTTTGTTAGACTCTGAAGTAATTTTTTAGTAAAACAAAGTGTTTTGAAAGTTGCACAACCAACAAAAATTAAAACTGAAATATAAAGGGGGAAAAACAGAATTCCCAGAAATTGTTACGTGAGAAAGGCCCCCCTGAGAACTTTGCGTCTTCGCATTCTAAAACGGCAGGAAAACAACCAAGAATTGAGGCGTGTGAAAGGGGGAGAAATATTCCTGAGAGCTTTTAAGTCTTCGCATTCCCACGAAACGAAAAGGCGGGAAACAACCAGTAATTGTGGCGTGATAAAGGGGAAATTTTCATGAGAACTTAACGTCTTCACGTTCAAAATCATCAAAGTTACAGACCAAGCACTGCATTTGAACAGCAGACCTTCTTACATACTGTTACCAATAAATCATGTCTTTAAAATATACTAGCACTTCAAAATTAGCAGTTAAATAACAAAATAACACTGCCACAAATATGCGACATCAGTCTATTTCAATAGTAGTCTGTGGAGAGAAACCGGCCGTCACATGTATACGATGCTAGTCTATGTGCACCAAAAAGTTTTACTATGGTGGTAGCGAATGTGTTAAGGCTGTATTTAAAAGAATTATATGACTGTAATTGTATTAATTTTTCTGAAATTTATTAGTAAGTATTGCCCCCATTTGTGACGGCAGTTTTCTGTAAAAACCAATCCTGTGCTGGATACTTGAAGGCATTTCTGGTATTATAGCCATGAATGTCCTTATTTTGGGTATGCTTATACTTAGATATGAAGTAAAGAATTACTTCTAGTATGTAGGCCTACTATCTTGGAAGTGTGAGTATTCTGTATTATTTAAAATGACTGCATTTAATGTTATTATAATGTTTAGCAAATCGAATCATTTGCAAAGAAACGAAGTAAAGTAAAGGTAAAGACACAAACTTGACTACTTATAAATTTCTGATAGACAGCTTCTATACAGAAATGGTTGAACAATATTGCATTGTATTGTTGCAGAAGTTAGAGTTGACATAATACTAGGACCAGCTGTGAGCTGCAAAAAAAAAAAAAAGGAATAAAAAAAACAGGATAGGTTTAATACCTAATATTTCACATGTTTTTCAATTTGATTACAAAATTTATCAAGCTACATAACTTTATTTTAGCAGGAACATACAAAACGTTATGAGTCAAGTTAGCGGCTGTCTAAACTTGTCTTACAGACATGCATTAAAGTTATATTTATTACATTGATTTGCATAAGGAAAACTTGACTATGTACTTATTTGCAAAATTACTTTTTATTTAATAATTAAATGTTTTAATGCCATTTGAGTGGTGTATTTGATAATTATTGCTTGTTTATAATTCACTCCAAACGGTCTATTTAACCTTGAAAGTAGGCTTGGCTATATTTAAGGCTGTTTACAGATCATTTCTTTATTTTAATCTTACATATTATAAAAAGATGGAATTATAATGAAATATTAATTAATGTTATAATAATGTTAAGCGTGGCAAACCAAAAGGTCCTACAGTTTAGGTGAAAGTTGTAATTACCTGGAAGATGTTTAATCCATTTTTGATTTAACTTAACTCCGAACAACACGTTGTTTACGATTTTTATAACTAGTTACTTGTACCTGAACAGAACTGCAATATATTTTACATGATTTTACGAAGTAAAGTATTGAAGAACAAAACGACAGTCACATTCTCCACGCATCTGTATTACTCTTTAGAAGTATAAAGCATAATGGCGATCTCAGACTAAACGAAGGTCTAGCGCTTATCTAACCTATGATTTGTGTACTTGGCCTGATTTAAAGTGACCCAGTTATCTAATTGTACCCTTATATGGCTTGAGCGGTATAATATTTAAGAAGTGTAATTATGAGATTTGTGATGTGCAGATTTATTTATTTTTAAAAGTTATCGTGTGTTTAACAAAACACTACAGATCTCACCCCGTGAACAACGGAGTTTGGGTCAAGCATAATTTTGGAGTTAGAAGGGCATAATTGAAGTTTGAACTCTTAAGGTACTGGCGAAAGAGATTTACTTGTTTAACACAAGATAAGTTAGAAAAATGCTTAAAAGTAATTCTAAATACCAACTGGTCAGTATACCTTCACCAAAACATATATTACATGGTTTAAATTACACACACCTAACCTACAGTGGATTTGCTATGTCCTTTACGAGAAAAGTTGTTCGAAAGCATGTCTATTTCTTTATCATAGCTCGGGTTCAGAAGATGATCAGTCTTCAGACCACAAGAGAAGGATTATGATGCTCGACATGTCATGACTTAAGACACTAATATTTGAATTTTACTCCAGCGCTTTAAATTTATTCATTATTGTGATTCCTACTTCCTGGACCATTATTGTAAAATTTTTAATTAATTATTTACCAACCTTCAAAACCTTCAACCTTGAGTTCGCGTTCGAGACCACCCGCAAGTACTTGTGTGGAAAGCTATGTCCCATTTTAATTATTTAACGACCCTTTAATGGTGAATATTATGTGCGTGTACTTTATGTGTTGTGTAGTGATTTGTGTAATGTGTTCAACGTTTTAAATATTCGTCTTCGACTATGACAGAGTTGTGTCGAAACTAGTCAGACCCAGCAGCAGTAGAGGGGAAATCAACAGGACCATTTGAAGGTTGGTAAATAATTAATTAAAAATAAAAAAAAAATTTAAATTTATGTCATGTCAAAGAAATGCATAACCAGTGACATGGCCAATCTCTGGGATTATTTCGAGTCTGGGTGCTTTGGATAACAAGTGATAAGTATAATTCATACACCAAACAAACACAACAAGTTACCTATGAAAGGTTCAGGTGGGGTACACACATTTAGTGCAGTTCGCTGATGCAGTGAAGCGTCTAGAAAAATGGTTATTGGGTTCTATAGGGTTCAAATGAGGCGTTAGCTGTTCTACATGTGCTTTTTTCACAAAGTCTCTGGAATATTGGAATGATAGGGCAACAGTGACTGGGGTTAAAAAGTCAATAATTCGGAAAGGCCCTGACCACCTGGGCATCAGTTTGGCGGCCCTTTTATTCACAGCAAAACTAAGATTGTGTATCATACACCAAAGTAGATCGCCAATCTTGAATTGATGAGGTCTACGGTTATTGTTGTAGACGAGCTCAAACTTTTGGCGGGATAAGAGGATGCTTTTTTTGGCATTCCACCAGGTGTTGTGAGGATTGGAGTTGTTCCTGGGAAGGAGATCGTCGATATTCCAGGTTAGGCTGAGCAAGGTGTTAGGCATGAAGTTAAACAGGGTCTTAAAGGTTGACGTTTTTAATGTCTCATGGGTTAAAGGCTGTTGAAGCCAAGATAGTGACTTGTCCCAAGAAGTTTGACTGTTGGAATGGAAGGCAATAAGTGCAGCTTTTAGATTTCTGTTCAAACGTTCCGCGTCGTTTGGTTGGGGATGGTAAGGTGACAATGTTGCTTGTTTGATTCCACGAGTGAAACAGAAGTTTGAAGTAAAACAAGTGGCATTGTCAGAGATTATGATTTTGGCGAAGCCGAAATGTTGGCCTTAATGGTGTTGAAGGTAGTGGCTTCTCTGACAGGGCAAAGCCAGGTGAACTTAGAGAACTGGCCCACAGAGACCAGTATCATGATATTGCGGTTTGTGGTAACTTACCAACACAGTCTATGTGGATTTTTCCATAGGTCTCGATGACAAATAGTCTACTTTGCTATTTTGAGCAGGCTTGCTCACAGCACATGTATAGCAACTGCGAGCCTTACGGTTGACGTCTTGAGAGAGAGAGAAGGCCAGAAGAAAAATTCACTTACTTTGAATTTCGTCTTGGAAATACCCAAGTGTCTTTCTATTGGGGAATCATGATAATAATTGATAATCAGGTCTATTAATGATCGGGGTACTTAAACTTTGATAGGGATACCTTTGTGATTCTTAAGGCAAAGGGTCCCTTTGTTAAGACAATAACAGCTAGAAGTTGTGCAACGATCTGCGTTGCAAAAATAAAAATATTTTAAGTATAATGTGTTAAAAAAAATGAGGTTCGGTAAAAAATTTCAAAAAATAAAAAAAATTATGTTTTTAAATCAAAAATAAAATGCTATATGTGGATTATTCAACAATAATTAATATCTCTCCTTCATCTCCTTCATTTATTCACCTTAACACCAAAAGTCGTCGCTCATATAATACCTTAAATCATTAAAACACCTCTTAGGCCTATTGCCTTACTTCAATAATAAATCACCATTTACCTAAACTCTCCATATCATATCTCACCTAACTTCAACGCAGAATAATACCTTATGCTCCACCTTACTTTGACTCACCTTACTTTCAAAACCTTAAAATCACCTTCACCTAACTCACAGAATAGTAATAAAAAATAGTAGTCGTAGTATTTGTAATAATCCACATATAACCTCATTTATGCTCTATTAGCATATATCTATTCATAATTGTCAATTACTGTAAAAATATTTATTAATTAATTTAATTTCCTCAGGGGTGGAAACCTGGCTGTTAGAGTACAAGCTAGTTGGATGTTCGTGGCTGTATAAAGAAATTCAAGACATTGTGGCAACAACCATTTGTTTACTCAAACATAATTAAAAATGAATATTTACAACAACAAAAAATATCAACGTCATAAAACAATTACACAAACAAATCAATTACTATTTACAATTATACAAAGTTTGGTCAGCCCTAGTTCAAGATATGACGCAATAGAAATCAAAAGAAGTTACTTTTTAAAATAATTGAAATTTTTATATCTGCAGACTAAAAAATGTGTCCTATGGCCATTATTACTTACTGCGTTACTCGTTGCACTGTTTTTTACCTAGGATTTTTCGTTGTTAACACAATTTACACAAAGTATCTCAAAGCATATCGCGCGTCTTTTTGTCAAAGCACATGGTCAAGTTATAAATCCAAATATCACTCAATTCACACCATCGATTTTAATTCTCAAGCTTACACCAACTCCAAAGTATCTTCTCTTTACTTTATGACAACATCCGTCGCCATCTCGAAGAAAAAACTACATTTTTCATGAATTCTTCATCACCGGCCTTTAACAACACACACTGACTGTTACGCCATCTTGTTAGTTCTCTTCTCGTTCCACAACGTTTTCTAACGTTGCCCATAGCTTCGTTTCGTGCAATTTGTCACGTAGTCAATTGGTGCCAAGCCTTCTGTATTGGAATTGCTTCCACGCTCATCATATATGGAGTTTCTTACTATTCTTGTATCTTGATACATATGCTGAAATTGTGTTATACTTTGTTATTGTTTTTTATATTGTTAAACTGTTTATAATTTAACCATTGTTTGTCTTTATAAACTGTTTCTTTACACCGTTCACCTCAAACGCACTACTCGTTGAAGAAAAATCTCTTATACAGTTTTCACACTTTACATACGTTCATATATTAATATATTTTTTAAGTCTGCTTTTATATTACCTACTTTTACAGTCTGCTTGTGTTTTTTTATTTATTTATAAAAAAAAAAAAATGATTCTACTGTAATTATTTTGCGTCATTAAGAAATTTATATATATATAAAAATTATAAATGGTTATTATTATATAAGTATTGCGTCATTTTATTTATTTAGACCAAACCTCTGTGCTTTTAGACACTATGGGAAACTGCTGATTTATTTTTTATCGTGTAGTTTCTCTGTTACATGGCTGTTAGTGTTACAGTTGCACCTGCTTCTAGATCTGAAATAATGAGATTATTTGCGTGCTGTTGATCCCCAATGTCCTGAAAGGCTAAAGGCAAATTAGTTAAAAGGCTATTGCAAACTATGGTGTTCTCAAAAGGAGAAAATTTTTCTGGTTGGTTTTCTAGCTCAAAAATCCCAAAAAGGGAATCTGCGATTACATTTTAGGTGCCCCTGATAAGTGCCACTTGGAATTTTAGGGAGGTTATTTTGCTATCCATTGTCCTATTTTGCTTAATTGTAGGGGACGAGCGATTAGCTAGGAAAGCGCTTGGTAATCCGTTTCTTAGAGAAACTCGTGATGCTCGAGATATTGCCTGAATTTCTCTACTTCAAAGACTGCGGCCAGACATTCTGACTCGTACGCAGAAGGGGCTTTTCTTTCCGTAGGTGTTAGGGTGCGGGAAGCATAGGCAATAGGTTGACGTGAACCATCAATATCTTGGAGTAGGACTGCTCCTACAGCGCATGAACTTGCGTCAGTTTGAAGGATAAAAGGTTTGTCGAAATTTGCCATACGATGCACAGGAGGTTGTGCGATAGCACTAAGCAGATGTTCAAAAGTAATGTCTTGCTCTTTGTTTCAAACGAACTTTAGTCCTTTTCGCCTGAGCAGATTCAGAGGAGCGGCGTGTTCAGTGAAAGTGTTGATAAACAGAAAACAAATTAATCATTCCAATAAAGCATGACATGGCCTTTGGATTGGTGGGTTTAGGAAAGGTTCTGATGGCCTTGGTTCTATCGGGGTCAATTTGCACGCCTCTAGCTGAAACTATGATCAAGGAAACTTATCTCTTTTATTGCAAAAAAATAATCGATCACCATTCTGAGTTTATTTTCAGGATGTTGAATAAGGAAAACCAGCGATGAGTAATTTGAAATACTCTTTTCTACTGCTCCATTGTCCACTAGATCTCTGATATGATCCCTCAAAAATTTCATTTTCGGAGGGGCCATTTGATAGGGCTTACTTTTTACCAAATTGTCTTTCAATTCAATGTTATATTTGATTAGTTGGGTGAGTCCTAATTCTGTTTTAAGGACAACAGTGAAATCTGTTATTAGTTCTGAGATCATCTCTTGATTTGCATCATCGATTTGCCTTATAAAAACTAAAAGTGAAGGTGCCTTGAAAAAAATCCATTACAAGTCGACTTTTGAGAAAAAAATCGAACCCTTAAATCAAAGGACATGATAGCTGAGGTGCTACTAAAATCTCAAAATTCCAGCTACAGTGTTCAATTCTTAAGTGAACATTTCAGGCCAGATGAATCGCTAGCTTTTTTTTCTCCATTAGCAATGAGTCACTTCGATTTTGCGTGATTTTTATTAGGTGTCATAATTTTATTCTGTCAAAAAGATCAGCTGACATTATGCTTCTGACTGATCCAAAATATAACAAAATACTCTTATATTTTGAATTGAGAAACTTCCCCAGAGGAGGATTCCGTAATTCAAATATTGGTAGATTAGTCCATAGGCCATCGAGAGTAAAGAAGTCCCAGAATATTTCTTTAACTTCCTAAACGCAAAAATTTCAGAACTAACCCTTGGACTAAGACTGTCAATGTGATCATTCAGTGTCAAATTTCTGTCATTGATGAGATCTTAGAACTTCATTGAGTTAGTCTCGTCAAGATCTCTGTCTTCTAGTAAGACACTGAGTGTCTGATAAGGTTCAGCTGTTTGATTTTAAGCTGAATTTACACATTTTTGAAAATCTTTATTAATACACAAGTTAGTTTTGGCTAAATACTGACTTGTTGCATTGACCTGTAATAAGGTCTTTTGCTCAAGAAATGTATGTGGTTTTGCCTTGAAAGGTTAAAGTAGTAGTGTCATCAGAGAATTGAATCAACTTATCCACATTTACTGCTGTTGATAGATCATTAATTTATATAAATTTATATGAATTGTTTTTATAAATTGGAAACAATACTGGTCCAAAAACTGACTCTTGGGGTACCCATAATCACTATTTGCCAGTTCAAATAATCTTCCTATTACATTAACCTGTTGCGTCTTGTTACACATGAATGATTTTAGCCACTGCAGTGGCAGTCCCCTAATGCCAAGTCTTTAACATTACATTAGCACCAAATTAAGACCTACACAGTCAAAGCCTTAGAAAGGTAAAACAAAACAAAAAACACTTCATAACCTCATTTTTACTATTAAGACCTTCCACTACAAATTTGATAAACTCTACTATAGCGTCTATGGTAGATTTTTCCTTTTGAAACCCTTACTGGCCATCAAAAAAAGTATATCAAATTTGATTATGTAATTTAAAAGTTGTGTCAGAAAAAGCTTTTCAATACAATTTACTGAACTCCGGAAGTATAGAAATAGGCCTATAATTATGAATATTCTCCTTATCGCCTCTTATATTTCCCCGGTAATTCCTTGATAAGCATATCAATTGACTTGATGTGGAGTGGTATTTCTTTGCATCCGTCACTTTGAGACTGGATTTAAATAGAGCTTCGAAAAGTAGAATAGGAATGTAAGGGTCTGGGAGGCCTCATTATTTTAGAAGAGGGTCAAAGTGGCTAAAACCCCCAAAATTTAAAATTTTTGTAATATACCTGAATTGACGCAGAATTCAATGTGTGTGACCGTAAGACACCTAATAGAGTGTAAAGTAAAGTTGGGTTTTAATATGTTTCGCAATCATGGATTTTTCCAATGAGTCATCACTGCACTCTGGGTTTTCCCCATTACTCATAACTGAACTCACATTTGATTGGCTGAGCCTTTAAAATTACTTTGACCAACTAAGAATATTTTTTTGAACAAAACTTAACTTTTATATATTACATTAACACGTGGCATTGATATGCTTACCGGCCTGCCATCCCTCTTGTTAAATAAGGGAAGGACTTTGGCAACTTTTAATTTGGATGAAAATTTACCACCAGAAAAAGAGGAGTTAACCAAAACCTGTTTAAAGGCTTGACAAGTTCATCTGCACACAGTTTAATGAGCCAGGAAGAAATTCTTCCAAATACCTACTATATGTTGTTAGCACTTCTTACTTATTTCCACCCATGTTAATAAAATTCATATTGCATATTTTTGATAAGTTAAAAGGAGGGTTGGGTCCGAAATATATCATGCCAAATTTCTTGAGATAAAACCTTGAAATTACTGACAAGGCAAAGAGGAGAAGAGCAGGGTAGTTGTCAATGCTTAAGTAAAACATTAGACATAGTAAAAAGGACGATGTGCTTTGTAATTTTGTGCAGCATGAAATTCATTGTCAAGTTGGGTAATGTTTCAAGATTATCTATCACCCTGGATATAAGAACCCTTCTATTTAATTTTATGTTTTCATTTTATTCTTTCATTGGTTTCTCCATGCCACATACTCTACTATTTCATGTACAAAATTGTAATCAAGTAATCATACACATTTTCACATCTTCAAGTTTTTTCATATCGTTACACTAAACAAATATTTTGTAAAATTTTTTAATTGTATATTTTCCTTATTTTGCCGTCCACCACCATCGCCCCCAAACGTACAATCCAAGGCACTTGTTAGTTGCGGCGAATATTCTTTTCTAAACTATTTTTTAAATCAACATTTTACTAAAATTGAATCCATTTATCCTTTCTGATGCTTAAGAATAGTTGTAGGCCTATGTAATTTATTGTGAATTCCAAAATATATGAATACTAGGTTTTAGTTTTAAATTAAAGATGATACATTTAGTTTCAGTTAAATTTAGTCTGAAAATATTATCATGAAAGTATTGGCAAGTACTATTTAATTTGTAAAGTCAGAGAGCTGAAGGCTCTTTCGAATGGTGACACTGTCATATTCTACTTGTGACACCGTCTTAAATATTGAATTAAGATAACCAGGCAAAGCATTATTTATATTTTAGTTTAAAAATTGAATGGTGTTATTTTAAATGTTGTGAGTATTATTTATTGTTGTTAATTTTTGTAGGGTTGATAGTTGGGGCTCTAATCCGATACACTGGAAGTACTGGTATTTCTCATGCAAATAAATCTAATGTTTCACAAGCTACAGAAGAAGGTGGCAAAATTGGCTCATTGTACCCTAACAAAACATATGCAGTTGATAGTGATTCATTTCATTTGGATGGAAATGAAATTGATCATAAGGTACCACTTTCATATTATAACATATATATTTATATTATAAATGTGTAGAGTTTATCAATTATGTATTCTTCAGACT
The DNA here is from genome assembly GCA_018207615.1 of Philaenus spumarius. Lineage (NCBI taxonomy): Eukaryota > Metazoa > Arthropoda > Insecta > Hemiptera > Aphrophoridae > Philaenus > Philaenus spumarius. Next base: position 245,443 of record JAGFPH010000383.1, on the reverse strand, counting down.
GCACTTAGTCCTAATATTACTTGTTTTAGTCAGTCTAGCTATACTATTCAGATTTTTCCAACATCTTAGTAGAAACTTTGCATTAAACTGTTAGCGTTTTGAAGGTTATACTTTTTGGTATAATATAATTAGCGAATTTCCATAGGAAAAATGAGCTATTGCAGTGGCCCTTATGGTGAGACCCAAGGTCGGGAGTAGCAAATGAGCACCGATCATGGTCCCCAGAACATGTTTTGGGGTGTCATTAAAATTCATATATATATATATATATATATATGTATATATGTGTTTGCACTCTAGCGGCCGCATTTTAAGTCCGATTTGGTTCAAATTTGGTACACATGTTGGTTGTCTACGTCGCTCGGACGAGTTCGTTAGCCAAAAAAATCCAACCACAGGAAGTACGTTTTTTGACCGGAAGTAACTATTTTTTGACATTTTTACAACGAGAATAAAACTTTTTTTGAGTTTTTTCTAAAAATATAAATGTAGGATGTTATTCTGCACATTTTGTTTTTTTACGCGACCTTATAGCTCGCTTGGTTCCCCCAAAATCGACCAAAACGTAAAATACCATAAAAGTACCCGGTTCAAAGCAAGTGGTGCAAACTCGCGAGGCCACTAGGCGCAAACAAACTCTACTAATATATTGCGTACACACAAACAGCTGTTCAACACCTTCGTCAGTAGACCTATTTCTCAAATTGTTGGTTGAAACCCTAAAACATAGGCATATAAACTTAATTTCGGAAATTTGCTCAACTCACGTCAGCGGTCCAGCTGCGTGGTCGAATTATTATAATACTGTAAAACCTCTCATATTTGGAATAATATGGCAACAGCTGATCCAGATTAAATAAGCAGAAAATCACACAATTCAAGCAATTATGATGCAAAATAGATTTAAAAAAAAAAATTTATAACTTAAGACCATTCTCATTTTCCAATGTGGCACAGAGGACGTTTAGAGTAAAGTTAGTATCTTAACACTACATGCTAAGATACTAAACCTTTCTTTTTTTTTCACCCTGGAGGACTGTCCTCTTGTTTTGAAGCCAAAGTTAAGCATGGTGGCATTTTAAAGTTGAGACCAGTTTCATCACAGTTGTACAGTTGGTTTCTTGTGATTACTTCATTGTCAAGCAGTTAATGTAAAACTTTTAAACCATTTTTACACCCTCTTCATTTGCCGAACTTTTTTTTCCAGTTATTTGCAACTTTGTAACACCATATTAATTTTCCACTTCTTGAGCCAGCCTCCACTTACTTTGAATTCGAGACCACATCCAAACTCTTTATTAAACCTAAGTGCCTTTTTTGTACAATCGTTTCAGAACGTGGCAAACCTTTGGCTCTACATTGAGTAATCCATAAATATAGTGTCTCGATGACTTTTTCAGTAACTGCCATCTTCTTCATTTTACACTTTTAAATGTCACTAGCTGATGCCTGTATGCACCACCATTCTTCTATGTTTGTCCAAGTTTTCTTCCAATCAGTTACGGTGCATGTACTTACGCCTATCTTAGCTTCAAAATTTTTTACACAGTCTCTCCTGCACACAACCATTTTATTGCTTAAAGCTTTTCTTCCATTACAATCCCAGTTTTTTCTGTTTTCAGCCATTTCCCAGTTGTAATAAAACTTTAAAAACAAAATTACTACAGTGGTACTACAATAAATATATAGTACGGTAAATAATATCTATGCAAATAAAATCACTATACCAACAGAACTACAATAAATATATTATGGTAATTGTGATAAATACCCTTTAAATAAATAATAAATTGTACATTTGCTATGAAGCAAGAGACCTGAAACTTGGCCCAAGTTATGTATAGGAAAGAAATAGCCAATATAAATCAATTTGGACAAAACTCAATATGTGTTTTTTTGCCAGGGAACTCAGTTCTGATATCGTTTTTTTGAATTTCTTGTAATGACAAGCCTCAATATTTACCCGATATTCCTTTCATTTATTTGATTTATACTATTGGCTTAAAATAACTCCTTTTAAAGGGAAAAACACACAATATATTTAATAAACTCTGCAATTTATATGAATTAATTTTCAGTATCCAGGTCATTAATTGATTAGAATAAAGTTTCTTACCTTTGTTTCCGTCACGTGACCTCTTTTTTTGGTATATGTGATGCTTTTCGGGACTTTTATCCCATTTCAGACACAATAAACGTCAGGTAACAAATCAAATTTTGCACGTCATCTAATAGACGAGGACCATTGTTACAAGAGCTTACCAAATAACCTTGAAACAATTCAAATATTTTCTAATGGAAAATATATGATCGCTGTTGAGGAGTAAGCGATTTATAAGGCATTCAAATCAAAAGGTGTAAATGGCAAAAACATCAATTATTGATGACCAGCTAAATTTCGACTCTAATACCTTGTATGACATGGCGATAAGAGTTCAAAAAGCCTGCGGAAAAACTCAGGTGTGCGAGATAACAGACTGGCAGGTACTGTCTGGTACTAGTCAGATGGTGTATGTCAAAACGTACTGTGTATTAAATGCGCTGTGTTTTGTTTTGTGTAATTAATTTTAATATTTGACGACCTCAATAGAGTAATTTATTGTGTCTGAAGATGGGATAAAAGTCCTGAAACGTGTCACACAAACCAAAAAATAAAGATGTCACTTGACGGAAACAATGGTAAGAAAATGTATTCTAATTTATTTGTCTTGCTGACCATGGTTTCACCAAAGACTGCATTTACAAGGCAGCTTATCACAGACTGAGGAAAATATTGAAACAAATATAAATGTATATATATATATATATATTACAATGGTTATATATAGACAATGGTTTTAAAAGAAACAAGTTTGATATACATTTTACCTGATATACATTTCATTCAGTACAATGCTGTAGTCTTTACAAAATAATCTATTAATCTCTAACATTTCCAATAAATTTAATTTCCTAGTTTTTTCATTGACATGGAGAATCTTAACAAATTAACATTAGTGTACAAATATTTTAGAGTCATTGTGGCCCAATCGTCAACTTCTTTTATGTTCACTTAACCTACATTTAAAATTATGGCCTGATACGTAAGCAGCATTATATATATTACATATCAATTCAAAAACGCAACTTTTTTCAATGTTAACTTTTTTATCCTTACAATTTACTAACATTTTTAATAAATTGTTCTTAGTAAAAAGCTAGTTTACAGTGGTTTTTCGTTTCTAATACATTGTCAACAGCAGATGTATACATCTTATGTAGCAGATTTTACACCATTTTGGGCAGTTTTATTGGAATCATTTGTTGGGAATATAAGTAATTTAGCTTTGTTTTTTAATAAGATTATTCATTATTTAAATCAATTTGTTTAACCCTTTGTGCTCTACTGGCCTTTGTGCAGTACTGGCCATCCGATATTCTCAGTCAGCTCTGAATATTTACCGAATTAGACATCCTCACAGCTCGGATGGCCAGCCTGACTGGCCGCTTACGATACTGTTATCAGCTCTGCCGCCAACTTGACCTTGCGGCGTCAACAGCTCTGAATAATTTTTTACTACAATCTGAAATATTGTTAGTGGGTATTTATTTCTTGTTTAACAATATCATGGGCTTTTAGTAACTCTTTTATTTTGCCATACAAACAAGTAGGTAAATTATATTGTTATTGGTGAGTTTTTGGTTCAGCTGTAAATATATAGGTATAATATATTTTAATGAAAAAATAAACCATTGTATACAACTTATCTAACAACATTTTTGGTAATTTAAAATAAAACTAAATCACGTACTTGTTAACAAAAAACACTTAAAAGCAATAATAAACTAATTAACTTTTGTTCTATTAAATTACTTCAAAATTTAAAAAAACACTAGCCTAGGCCATCGCATCGTAAAACTAAACTGCTGGTAAGGTTATAATGTAACGAATATTGCTACGTTTTGATACATCACAGACCAGAAAAAAAGCAGGAGTTAATTAGTTTAAGATTTGGACTCTAGATTTTAGCACAATCCAGACAAAATAAAACTACTAAAAATAAATGAATGCAGATCATTTGTGTGTGGGCCAGTCTTACTGGCCATTCGGGCATTTGAGGAATTTTACCTTATCCAGTACTGCTGGCCATCCGAGCTGAGAGGACTTTTATTAAAAATCCTACCATAGTGCAAAGGGTTAATAAAAGTGAATTATTTACAAAAGTTGTTATTAGAAATAGGAATGTTAACCCTTTGCGCTCGGTTGGCCAGTAGTGCTGGCCATACAATATTCTCAGTCAGCTCTGAATATTTATCGAATTAGACATCCTCACAGCTCGGATGGCCAGCTTGACTGGCCGCTTACGATACTGTTGTCAGCTCTGCCGCTAATTTGACCTTGCGGCGTCAACAGCTCTGAATTATTTTTCACTACAATGTGAAATGTAGTTAGTGGGTATTTATTTCTTGTTTAACAAAATCGTGGGCTTTTAGTAAGTCTTTTATTTTGCCATACAATAAAGTAGATATATTATATTATAATTGGCGAGTTTTTGGTTTAACTGTAAATCTATAGTGATAATATATTTTAATGAATAAAATAAACCATTGCGTCCATTGTATACAACTTATCAAACAACATTTTTCGGTAATTTAAAATAAAAAAAAAATTAAAAAAAACCAATGAAACACTTAAAACCTATAAAAAACTAATTAACTTTTGTTGTATTAAATTACTTCAAACTTTAAAAACACTAGCCTAGACCACCACAATGTAAAACTAAACTGCTGATAAGGTTATAATGTTACGAACATTGCTACATTTTGATACAACACAGACCAGAAAAAAAGCGGGAATTAATTAGATTAAGGTTTGGACTCTAGATTATAGCACAATCCAGAGAAAATAAAAATACTAAAATACTAATGCAGATCATTTGTGTGGCCAGTCCTGCTGGCCATCCGGGCGTTCGAGGGATTTTACCTTGTCCAGTACTGCTGACCATCTGAGCTGAGAGGAACGTAACTTGCAAAAACAATTCAGACTTGATAAAGAATTGGCTGTGGCTAGTGCTGCTGGCCATCCGAGCCCAGAGAACTTTTATTAAAAATCCTACCAGAGTGCAAAGAGTTTATAGGAATGGCAATTTGTCCGTATGATATGATGTAGCATGTATAAATATAAGTTTCCTCATCATATTACTTAGAAAACCGTTTATCTGCAATAAAAGGCTCGGGCTACCAGCTAGTACACTATAAAACACAATTTATTTTATTGCTATCTTGATGACTGGAGTTTACGCTAGTACACTATAAAACACAATTTATTTGATTGCTATCTTGATGACAGGAGTTTGCAGTATTAACAATGCATTTCTTTCTAAAGTCTATAAAGAAAACTTAGGTTGAAACTTGAAAAAATATCATGTGTAAACTATATGCCTATGATTAAAGAAAATAATGACATAAATTTTAGATCATGTTTTTGAGATTTTCAATTATAAATAACATTTAATATATGAAACTTTTTTTATAATCTTTAATCTCTGAAAGTATTTTATCTATTTTAACGAAACTCATTATATATACCATAAATATATTCCTATAGTCAGTTAGTTGTACAATGAGTTAAAATAAGAAAATAATGAAAATATCTGTGTAAGTTTTGAAATTTGCCCCATTTGTAATTAAATTTAAGTTGCTAGATAAAATAAAAAATATCAGGTCTTGATTTAATTGGTTTGAAATTTCACCAATTAAGTTGTTAAAATTTAGATTTTTAAGTTTTTTTTCTGAAACTTTTAAGTTCAGTTGTTTAGAAGCAAAACCAGTGTTATTAATTACATTTTAGTTTTAGCAGACAAATTTCTGACAACTAAGGTTGCATTTATGAAATTTCAAACACTCTTTTTACTTTGTTAGTGTCTAAGGCAATCTAATAATTTTAGTGTACAATATTATATTTTTTGCCTTTAATTGGCAGTTTAATTAATATATTTATATTAATTTCTTTATATTTATTTCTTGCCTGAGAAATGGTAAAACATAGATTATTATTCTGACAAAAAAAAAAAAAAAAATATTTATACATTTTGTTACAGTACAATGTTTAATAATGCAAATTGTAAAAAGGTTTATTTTAAGAGCAGAAGAAGTTGAGATATTACATATTAATAACACTTATGTTTACCAAATGGGGTTTGATGTGTCTAAACTGGTTGATAATAGATGAATGACTAACAGAACAACAATTATACCTTCAATTAGGTCACAAACTTGATAACATTGATTGTAGCTAATCAACTGTAGGGATTTAAATAGGTTGAATAGATAAAACTAATTCTGATGCAAGAATATGTTAGGTACCATAACAATTTTAATACTTGATTTAACAATTTTTAGCAAATTTCTGTAGGTAGATTTTGTTTCCTAATTTTATTTCAACATCTTAAAAAAATTTTTTTTACTCAATCAATAACATTTTTTACAAGCTTAAAGACATACATTTTTTCCTCTAGTAATACTTAAAGTATGTTGTTTTAGTGGTACTGATGTTAAGATAATTTAAAAAGAACTTTTCAAAAGCGAGCAGGAAAATTGGAAGAACATGAAAGAATGTTGTATAGTTTGTTTTATAGGACTAATTTAGCTGCTTAATTAAATCTGATTATTTATAGTATCATGTTTATGCTGTTGACCTTTTAAATTGTTTTTTTACTTTTTGTACTATATTCTACAAGTACCTATTTTTAATGTTTGAAATACAGTTGTTTTGTATTGTTTTATTGGGATTTACTTTTTAATAACAGAAATTTAAAAGAATGTCTAAATTATGAAAATAATGAATTATTGATAATAATTAACTTAATAATGTGAATTAATATATGCTAAAGCATATTGACTAAAAACTATAACTGGTAATCTTGATAAATAATGATTTTAAAAATTATTTCTTAGAGTTGAATGTATCTTAAACGTCACAGATAGATATATTTGTGATATCGTTAGTACCATTGGAGAAAAGTTATTTTTATTTAAATGTTTACAACAAAGTTTACGGAATGTAGGTTTTGACACATAAAGCTCTAGGTTAAGGAATTGAATAAAGTAAGCTTTGAGCGAATTCAATAGTTGGTTCTTAACTTTTTTTGTATACTATTTTTTAACATTTTGAATATTTAAAAAATCAAACTTAGAAATATGATAAGATTTAGAAATATAGCTATCACTCAGTATCGCCCGACCGGCCAGACGTGTATGTCTTCGAGTGTATCTACGTCATATTGAACCATATTATTCTCTTCACAACCTCCACATGGAGTGAAACTTATTTGTTATGTTAGTGTTGTGTTTGTGTATTAGTGTTTTCTAATTTCCTGATGATGGTCGAATTGACTGAAATCGCAATTAATTTACAAAGTAAGATCAACCTAAATTAAATTTGGATTAGTTGACGTACTATTAGAAACACGCACTGCTTCGTGTGTTGAAGGTACTCCTAATACGGGGGTTGGCGTGCGAAGCACGCAATGTTTTGTGTGTTGAAGATACCCTAAATACCAGTTTGATTGAGTCACTAATCCGTGAGCTAAAATGGAATCTAAATTAAAAAAAATACTTCTTATAAAGCTTAAATGGCATAAAGCAAACCAGTATGAATAAATATATATTACTCGGAAATCACAGTTTTTTAGATACAAATCAGTCTATCTGTGAGTCAGTGGTATTATGATGTTTTATATATATAATATATAGGATATACAGTACAATACCGATAATTCGTAGTGCCAAGGGACCTGCGGTTAGTTACGAGTTATGCAGACTTTTAAATAAGCGGGATTTGGAGTAATCGTGGGAAAAAAACAAAAAATTTGGAGTTAACGAGATTTATAAAAAAAAGTAATAGTATGTACATACAAACATGGAATACATATTACATATATGAATGAATGCACACATCAGTACAGTATACTATTAAGAAGAAGAATAATATGAAAAATACATTCCTACTTATTAAGAATACATACAATGTAAAATTGATTAAAAAATAAAAACTCAGACTGAACCAAATCTGTCATTTGTTTAATTAAAATGTTGATTACGGCAGCGATCTATCGCATTGTCAAGAGTGACATTTGCGGAAATACATCTAACATTTTGCTAGCATATATCATCGCAAACCATTTCGCCTTTCGCCTTCCTTCATGGGCAGTTCGTCGTTGTTTTCGCAGCATTCTACGTCTTCTTGTCAGCGCCAAAATCTCCTTGTCTGTGAGAGTGCCTGCTACAGGCACATCATCGTCAAAGTGGACAAACTCCTCAAAGGTGGTACGATGCTCACCTGTTTGGGCCAGGCGAT
>JAGFPH010000383.1:209508-234302 GCA_018207615.1 Philaenus spumarius | reverse complement strand
ATATAATGTTGGATTTACTAGTAAGGTAGTGGAGGTTGTGTTAGAAGAAAATGTTATTGAATTAGGTGTGGAAAATGTAAAGATAAGGAAAAATTAATTTAAGAAAATGAATTTAATTTCAAAGTTAATTTGGAAGAATTGTTCAACTTGTAGTATTGTCAACATTGTCAATAATACAGTAGAGTCTCGCTTATCCGACATAAACAGGCCGCCGCGATATCGGATAAGCGAAAATGTCGGATAACAGGGAACAGTTAAGAAAAAAAACGAGTAAAAGCAAAAAAAAAATTAACTGCCATTTTCCAAACTAATGACGTACAGTAATTACAATTTTTAATACAAAAACTATAATTTAACTTTTAATTCACATTTCTAATACAGTACATAAACAGCCATACATACTTCTTCTTACTTCTTGGCACATGCATCTAGCATCAAGTAATGCCAACCGCACGGTGTCTCTCGTACACTAAACAGGCCAATTTCCAGAAGTTGGAGTCAGTCAAAATTAGTCTGAGGGTGATATCTGGTTGAAGTCTTCTCTTTAACTCGTCTCTAGCCTCGGACTTGATGGAGCATGGAAAAAGGATGTGTTCCAAAGTTTCTTCCTCTTTTTTGCATTCCAGACACAAGGGTGACTCAGCAAGTTTGAAACGGAAGAGATATGACTGTGTGACAATATGTCCTATCCTGGCTCTTGAGGCAAAAGTTGATACAGATCTGTGCAAATTTTTATAGATGTTAATGTCGTTTGGAGTTTCAAGAAGAGAACGAAGGTGACCTCCGGTTTGTTCAGCATTTCACTTTTCTATCCATCTATCTCTCAGAATTTTGTTAGTTTTGGCTATGCAGCTACTTAGAGATTGTTCTCTAGGTGGTATTAGATGTAAGTTGGAGGCCAACCTTGCAGCTCTGTCAGCCTCCTCATTCCCTTGCAGCCCACAATGTCCAGGTATCCACTGGAAGTAGATCTCCTTATCCGAGCACAAGTTCAGTAGATGGTAAATTTCTTTTGTTCTATAATAATAGTTTGAGGGTTTATATCTTTTTATGAGCTGTAGTGCGCTTTTAGAGTCACTAAGAATACAAATCTTTTTGTTTTCTATCTCTGTGCAATGAACCACTGCTGCATTAATGGCTAGGAGCTCTGTGTCGGTGCTGGAACATGAATTTGCTGGAATGAGGAAATTTAAATGTAAAAACAGCATAAATTTAATAGAAAAACAACTTACACAACCAGTATTATTTGCACTGTAATTTTTATGTTTTTGACAAAAAATGTAAGCCAAATATTTCTTGTAAGAATAAAATGCTTAGTTTAAATCTGTAAATTCATCACTTTTAACTTGTTATGTCACTGAATTGGCTTATAAAAAATTGTTTTTCAATCCCCCAATCTAATGAATAGACCCCTAAAATTTCAAAATAAATTTTTTGTAGTTTTTGTCTGTGTTCAATCACGATCACCATGCCACATTTCTGGTTGTTTTATTAAACCGCATCTAAAAAAAATTTCTGCCACTCACACTACCAAAAATTGGCCGTGCTGATGGATGCCATTACCAAAAATATAAAAATACTAAAAATAGAATTTAATCATTAATAACAACAACATTGGGAGGAAAAATTATCATAGATGCAGTTTTATTTCATCAAAATTAACTTTCCTATTTACTATCCATTTTTTACTCTGACAAAATAAATATATTGCTAACAATATTCAGCTTTATGCAAAACATTTCCAGTATTGATTTACTGTTCTATTTATAATTTACATTCACCAAATGTTGTAACTATTAGTTTATTGACTGTAGCTATTGGTTACATCAATACCTAGTAACGGATATGTGAAATACAGAATACAAATTAATATAAAATACATATTATTTATATTCTGATAGAGAATATTTTGTATTCTAACCTATTATCAATGACAAGAATAGAATATGTATGTTAATAAAACATTAGTTTTATTTATTTGTAACACAAAAATTCAAAAAAAACTTATAAGTACAACATCTAGGTTCCGTCAATACCTTTAGCTATTCTTCAGGCAAGAACGGTAACTACAACTAAAAGCGAAAAATATAATAATGCACATGATTTTATTCTAAAATTGTTTTATATTGTAGGCCTATTATTTTCTAATTTACTGTTATTATACTTGGATGCATAATAGGTAGCCTAAGTATTTATCAGGGTTGTTGATTAGTTATAGTTTTGTCATGTCTGTATGTCACAGAGTATCCTTTTGGTTCTTCATTTGACCACTTTTTGTTATAATTTTACTTGTAGATGTTTTTACTCCTAAACGTACTCTTTTACTCCTAAGCTAAAAGATAGCTTCCCTTGTTGAAAGTAGGAATGAAAACGTTTTTTGAGTACTACATCAAATTTGGTATTGTTGAATTTCATATTTTAAATTGCATAAAAAACATATCATTTAGAATTTTTAATTTGGCAATTCTTTTACAAAAATCGTTCCTCTAAAATCAATAGAAATATGTTTTCAGAAAATATACAACAAGTAATATACATAAGAAATATCTTTTTTTAGGATTTAGCAGTCATTTGACATATAAAGTTGTCTGAAATGCATTAACCTTCTTCCCAACCTAACCTGCAACTTTTTAACTGACTAACCTAAAACTCTTTGAAACAACTCTGAAGTTTCTTACTTATTAAATAAGAAAAAGAAAAATGACTACTAAAAGGTTAGCTGCTTAACTTTGTTACTTAATATAAATAATTATAAGTAATTACACTGTTAAATCAGATAGTTTACAACAAACTGTATTACATTCTTTCATGTTTATATACTTTCCTTCTTGCTTTTAAACAATTCTTTTCAATTATACTTTTCATTTCTTTACTGCTTTATTGTACTATCAATTTTCACTAATTAACGCTTAGTACCGTACTAGGTTTCTATTTGTGTATGATTGGTAGATTATAAATATATTTATCAGTTTTAGTAATATTGTAATGGGGTTTGTCCTTGTATAACAGATAATCATTGTTCATTCATTTGACCATTTTTGCCTTAATATTTTTCTTATAGGCCTTTATGTTTTTTGTATTTCTAAACACATAACTTAAGCAATATTAATAATATCAATTTTTTAGGACCACTCTGTATTGTTGACTAAAGTATTTTAAATTGCATTTCATTGTAGTATTTTTATTTTGACAATTTGGTTGCAAGATGTTTAAATATATCCCAAAGTCAGTTTAGATATGACTTTTTTGTGTATATGAAATAGAACGAAAACTAAACTCCCGCCAAAATTAAGATGTAGAAGGAGACTCAGACGACGAAGTAATTTCCCGCAGCACAAAGAGGGCAAGGATGACTATTTAAAAGTAGTTTCAACTTATGTGGTTTGAAATTAAAAATTAAAGATTCAATTTTGGTTAAATATTTAGAAAATTTTGATTTAATTATTCTAATAGAAATTTTTTTTTGTAGAAAGTGTAAAAAGTTTAGTTGCAAAATACTTAAGAAATTTTAAATTACATTACACATTTGCCAAGAAAGAGTATGTTTTAGGAAGAGCAAAATGAGGAAGTATATTAGGAACTAACTTAAATTCATTACATATAAATAGTCTTAAATTTGTTTACAGTAAAATTACTTCAGTGTATATTAAGTTGGGCGATAGTTATAATGTAATAATGTATATGTTTTAAATTTTAAAACATTTTCATTTAAATTGCAACTATTGGAAAAGGGATTTTTCATGTAAGTGAATTAGTTAAGGAACACATAAACAAAAAAATTAATTATAATTTGAGATTGTAATGTCAGAATATGTAATAGTCAATCATTAAAAGGATTGAGTAATTTGGAAAATGATAAAATTAATCAAATTACATGTTCTAAAGATGTAAGGATTAATACGAGAGGCTGTAAATATTTGGAGTTTTGTAATAATAATGTGCAAATAGTTTTGAACGGACGGTGAGTTGTAGGGGGAATTAATATTTGTGGGTTTTTTGGGTAGCTCAGTAAATGATATGGTGTCAATACCAGTGGAAAGTTTAAAATATGTGGAACATTTTCCACATTTAATCTTTATCCACAAGTACGATAACTATCAGTTTAAAAAATAAAGTAAATAAACACTTGGATAATGTAAACATGGCATAACACACAAACCTGAGTAGATGACGTAGCAACATGTGTTTTTTAAGCAGCTGAAAAAAAAATGTTTTGTTTCTAAATAGAATTTTTTTAAACCAAAACAAAAGATTCAATAGGGATGAATCTATCCATTGCCATATCGGCAATACTTGGCCAAGGATCTCAGACAACTTGCACAATCAAATTTAGAGGTACCAAGCAACTCAAGAACCACAATACATGGGTAATCAGCTTTGATAATATATTTACAGAAAATACTTATAGACACTAATAGCGTTAGTTGACGATTACAGCCCATCACTGTAATTTAACATCTCCTGTGAACTCAGTAGCTTCAGTCAGTTAAAATTTAGCTGGCCTTAATTAAAGTATATACCGTGCAGTATTAAGATCACCAAAAGAAATTTGGGTGTAAGTTCTCGAGTGTCCCTTCCTAAACAAGCTGGCAGTTCAATTCAATAAAATTGTGCCTGCGAGTTGCATTGTGGGTTTGCTATTCAATAAAAACTCTAAATCTGATTGTGAGGGCGTCACAGTGCTACATAAGAAAGAACAAATTAATGGTAAAAATGTTGTTTAGGGCTAAGAAACAGTTTCAAGTTTTTTTTAACTCCATTGCTATAATACAGAGTGAAAATTTTACCTTTTCACCACATATGAATACTGAAATGTTTTTTGTTTTTAAACGTTACAAAATTTAAGAATACATTATGCATTCTTTTCTTCATGTTAATTAAAATAGAAGTATATATTTTATTAATTGCCTATATTTTAAGTGCACTTTATTTCTTTTACTTTGTTTATTGTTTTATAGTAAACAATATGGTTGCAGTAGTTTTGTGACTCTAGGTTCAAGTGTTTTCCTGCACTATGTGTACACCACTGTTCCTGGACTAGAGATTAACTTAAATACGGTTTTGAGAAAATGTTCAACGAATGTTAGTATCAGAGATAAATACGAACAAGTTACATCTTGCACAACATTAATGGGTACAAAAGGTAAAATTTGATAAATACTATTAACATTGAAAATGCACACAACTTCTCAGGTTAGAACAATACACGCTGTGATCGCTGAAAAGGAAACATTTGCATCATGAAATAACACGAACTTGAATGTTTTGAAAAAGTTTTTTGATTTAATTGCTTTGTAAATTAATAGTAGTAATAATAGGTAAAGTTATTTATTTACTTGTGTAAGTATAGAACAAACGGACAAATACATTTAAATGTTAATAATATTTTTTAAATATGTTTTGTGTGCCTTTCAATGTGATGCAAGGTCAGGGGCTTATAATAAAAATATTCAAGACTTGCATTTGCATTTTTGCTTTGAGTTTTTATTGCTATTATTACTTTATGAATAGAAAGACAGCATTAGTATTAATGCTCTAATATCCCAAGGTATTAGTTATTCAGGGTCTAGTATCACTTTCTTGATGAAAAGTCTCTAACTGATATCTTCATAAAACAATTTAAATAATATTTGATATTATAATAGCATAGAAGTATTTTTAGAAGCTTAAAAAAAAAAATTCATTCTCGACCAGTTAAATATTGCGGGATATTCGGTATTAAAGTCCTAATCTGGTATTGAATTTTGTTAAGAAGTTACCTTTTGTTTTTATTCATTTTGAATTTTAGTTATTCAGTAAGTTCAATTCGAGTTTAGAGTTATAGAGGGAATTAATTACATTAGATAAGTATATAAATGTATTTTATTTTATAGGCTACATTCGATCCGGAGATTTTCTTCAACATAATTTTACCACCTATAATATTCCATGCTGGATATTCTCTAAAACGAGTAAGTAAATTAAAATGATCTTTTGTAATATGTTGAGATTTTGTTATATTTATATATGGTAATATATTTTTTAATGAATATTTTCACAATGCATGTACAATAATGCAGTTCAATACTTTTATGGTATATAATGTTATTTAATCATAGCCTCACTGAATACATTTAAGGCATAATTAAAACAATGATGACTTTCTTTAGACTTTTAAAAATAAGTATGAAAGACTATTGAAATAGTTTATAGTGAATAGTTTATAACACAAATTAAAATATGTTTAGTAAAATGGCAACAAAAATAATATTGTTTAAACCATACTATTGGGAAACCAAAAACTTCCTTTTTAACTGATTGTTTATACAATTAAAAATCAATAGAATAAAGATTAAATTAAAAATAATATATTGAAAAAATTAAATGTATAATACACTAAGCAAGAAAATTAAACATGTTAGTGGAAAAATGTACTAGTTAAAACATTTCTCCTTCCACAAGCTGGCATACCTTATTGTTTGTATAACTTGGATGAGTCTAATTATTTTAATACAGGAACTTATTTTTTAAAGTTAGTTTATGACTAGGTAACATTCTAGGATATGTATAATTATTGTTTACTTTTCCTAATCAAATTTATCTATAAACATCTTGGGTTCGGCCAAAGGATTATGAATTTAAATATACAAGCTAATCCTTCTTTCTACATTTAACTGCTTTTATATGATACAGGTTTTATACATTTAGAATGAAGTAAGCACATTTGAATTTCATAGTTTTTAGTAATGTAGTTAACCTTCAAAACAACATTTATCGGTACATAAAAATTCTAATGCTATCAAGTGTACCTTTTGTATACATTATTATTAAACATTTTAAAGCACTATCATTCAAACAAAATTTCTTTTTTGAAATATAATCATTGTTTTTTATCTCAATTACACCTCTATTGATATGTTAATTTTATTTTAGTTGTTGTAACATTAAACAGTTTGTACAGATGAGATTATAATATATTAAATTAGTTATTTGCATATATATTTCTATAATGATTTCTAAAAAAAAACTGCTAGTTTTCATATATAAAATCTGCTTTTTTTAAACTGTATTGATTGTCATCATAACTTTTCTTTTTAAAGAAATATTTCTTCCGAAACTTGGGAGCAATATTGACTTTCGCACTTATTGGAACAACAATATCATCATTTGTTGTTGGGTATGTATTTTAATTTAATAGGCTATCTCTAAATTAGTTGGTGTATAAACTTTATTTAGATTTATGTTTTTAAACTTATCACAGTAAAAACAAAATACAGTACAGTCTCGTTTATCCGACCATAGCTCATCCTACATGCCGTGTTATCCGACGTTTTCAAAGAAAAAGAAAAAATAAATAGAAAAGGCAAAAAATGAAAAAGTCTACGATACAATGAGCTGCAAGTGTCTCAATGGTGTACAAAGTGCCGATTGCACCGCGTCCAATAGTTTAAGCGTCATACTGTGCAATATTATAGGTGCGCGCATCGTCTAGGTTTAGCGATTGTCTCACGTGTCATTTAACTCCCCTCATTTGACAAACTTTAGTGTTGTGTCTACTAACTGTGTGTTCTGTTTTATAGAGTGTTCATTGCCATTGTGAATTTAGTTACCATTTTTATCGTTATTGTTATTCATCTATATTGTTACGTATTGTTATCGCTTTAATATTGAACACTAGGCCTACTGTTGCATGTGACTCTACTGTTGAACTTCGGACTCAACAGTGCATTTTTTGTAAAGTCACTGTATTTTTATTATTTTATCAATGCAAACAATACTGGTTGTGTAAGTTATTTTTCTATTAAATTTGTGTATTCTGTTTATATGTATACTGTATTAGAAATGTGAATTAAAAGAGTTAAACTATAGTTTTTGTATTAAAAATTGTAATTTCTGTACGTCATTAGTTTGGAAAATTACAATATAACTTTTTTTGCTTTTACTCATTCTTTTCTTAACTGTTTCCTGTTATCTGTCATTTTTGCTTATCCGACATCGCGATGTTTATATCGGATAAGCGAGACACTACTGTACTGTTAAACGTTTTGTAAAAATAATATTAAATCGTATCTTTTTTACTAATATGCTTTACTTTGATTAAACTTGACTTATAAATTAAGGTTTTATTTGAAAAATTGTTTGAACCACTTTGGGTCACATTTATTTAATTTTCTTTTCAATGCCAGCCTCCCTGGTATTTATTTTATACATCTTAGCAATTACAGGAATTCTGATTCACGTAAAAAAATATTACCATAAGTTTGAGTACAATTTTCTGCCAATCCTAACGTAACACTTTCACTTAAGTTTGTCGACGCGTTTCGGAGTTCCTCCATTATCGAGACCTATTACAGTACTGGATTCATCCGTTATAGTTATATCTAGACGATTCCATAACGGATGAATCCAGTACTGTAATAGGTCTCGATAATGGAGGAACTCCGAAATCGTCGACAAACTTAAGTGAAAGTGTTACGTTAGGATTGGCAGAAAATTGTACTCAAACTTATTTCATGGATCCTAGCAGATATAATTTGTATAATAACTTCAAATATTACCATTATCCAGTGCTTGATTTTTATTAAAAAAATAGGTTCCGGTATTGTGAACTACCGGGGGATTATTTTAACACTTTTCTGACCACTTACAAAGTATATGAACTTTGGAAAATATCTTACCTCAGCAATCTTAGTTTTGATTACAATTTCAAATTAAATTGAGATTACAATGGTAAGATTTTCCATAATATTAATGTAGGCATACTAAGCTATCATCAAGTTTAAAAAAGTGAACTTGATTTCATCTGGAATTTAAAAAATGAAATACAAAGTTTGGATTGAAAAAACACACATCTCACCAACAATATTTTATTACATGTTTTATTTTTTTTTTATTTACATTCTTTCTGAAATCATAATTTATAATTTAAAGGCAGTTAAGCCGAACACATGTAAATTTGAACGTAGGTACTTAAATATTTAAAACATTAAACTTTAAATGTTTTACTTTACAATTTAAAAAGGGTTTCATTGTCCCTCCCCTCTGTCTCTCTATCTCTCTCCTTTCTGTTGGTATCCAGAGCGGAGTGCTGTCCCGAAGCAGCCAAGATTCCACGTACATTGAAAGGTCGAAACGAGTCAGTGGTGGGCCATTCAACTTCAGGAAAAGTAGTAAAGGGACAGTTTTTGTTGACAAAGACGCTCTGGAATTAGTTATGATAAGGTTCATTTGTGAAAACCCTCTTTCACATTCACTTGAAGACACTGGAATTGTCTTGATGGCTGTTGTTAACAGAAGCAAATTCTTTTGATACTTTGTTTTATTTTCACAATTTCCACCAAAATGCTCACAATTATAAAAAACATCCTCACGAAATGCTTTAATTGTCTCTCGTTTGTTCAATTGAAAGCAAACTGCAAGCGACTCAACATGGTTTTCCCTAAAAGTATTGTCTTTAATGCCTTTGGGCCAAGTGCTTCTGTCAACTATACAGGTTGTATTAGCTAAAGCTGCATCTTCACCACTCAGCATTCTTTTTTCAATTGCTTCTGAAACATTGTCATAAAAAACAACTGGATCAATAGGCAGTTCTTTAGTTTATTCATAACGTTCGATTCCCATAAATCTTTTGTTGTTGACTTATGTCACAGCTTGTTTATAAAATGTTCCCGAACTATCTTTCCAAGCAATAAGTGTGTTAGCCAGAATCTGGAGATTTTTATTAGCTCGTAATAAATCTACATCTCGGTGTTGCAGTTCTTCACTAACTTCTGATAGTTCTTGAAGTGCATCACACATCAAAATCAAATCTAGAATAATAGTGGATGTCGGTTTCCTGAGTAGACCTTCATACTTGCATACTTCATACTTGTATCACGTGTTTGGTCTTCTTTAGCTGCCATAAAATGGTTTGTTAGAATCTCGTAGTTCTCCCAAACTGCTGAAACTGTGCGAAAACTGGAAGCTATCCATTGTGTGTCTAATGCCCTTCCAATTTTCAACAGTTGAACTCCGAGTTTGTCTGCGACCAAATGTTACGCTCAGCTGTTCTTAGGCAAGCCGTGGTGCTAAACATAGAGTATATCAGTAAATACGTTGAAGCGATTGATACTGGCCATTGTCTTCACAACATCACTTACACAAAGTTCAAGTCTATGATTAGAGCAATGCCAAATCATGATAGACGGAACTTTTTCTTTTAAAACAGCGCACACTCCCGATTTCCATCACATGTCACAGCAATTAATCTACTTTGCAAAACATTATCATCTAATTTGTAACCTTTAAGGCATTACAACTGTAAACTCAGAATTTTACAATAGGTTACTGAACTGTTTGCCAAACGATGTTTGAAGAAAGAGGCCAGAAAAAATGAGCCAATGGCTTCCTTCTTCATTACGACAACATGCTCTGCCACAATTCGCTTTTGATTCACGAGTTTTTGGCTGGAAAAGTGTTCCTGTGTGAAAAAAAAAAAAAACATACATAAAATGTGCAGAACAATATCCTTTATTTTTGTTTTATATAACCCTCACAAAATTTGATTCAAGTACGACCGATCTCAAAAACAATTTACTTCCGGTCAAAAAAACTACTTATATATACAAAACAAATATATATCAAATTTTTAATAACACCCCAAAACGTGTTCTGGGGACCATGATCGGTGCTCATTGTCTACTCCCGATTTTAGTCTCACCATAAGAGTCACTGCAATAGCTCATTTTTCCTATGGAATTCGCTAATAAATACACTTTCTAAGCCACACTTAGAAGGACTAAGTTTCTAAGTTCCAATACAAGGACTAAACAAGTATTTTACTGTGAATTTTGGGGGCCAAAGTGAAGTGCCCCAAAAACTTAATATTTTACAATACTTTTGTGTGAGGTATCATTTGGAATGGGCTTTATTTAAGGATACTAAATCATTATTTTATAATTTCATGTTATATAGTTTTTAAAATAAAGTAATGCCAAAATATGACTAATAAAATTATTCCAAAAGTACTGCAGCTTAAATTTAAAAATGCGTGTGGATACCTAGACAAGAACTAAGAATAATTGAAATTAGAAATTAATAAAATGTTAAAAAGGCTGACATTTTATTGGATAAACCTCTGCAGGGCGCAATATCAAGAGACTGTGGTAGGACCCTAAAAGCGAGGGAAGTTGGTTGTTTTTTTTTTCATTTTACCTCCATCAGAATAACAGTCCCTTTACGTTCTGAAAAGGCAACCTTGTCTTGGACGTCTGTCTTCTTTATGTATGTCTGTGTTTGATGTCTAAGGTGTCTCTCATTATGTTTGTACAGTAGAGTCCCGATATTTCGAGTTGAATGGGACCAAGAGTACCTCGGATTGTGAAAAACTCGAAATACACGGAATATGTAGAGGTTAAAATAAAACTACTATTTATAGTCCTCGTATCTCTGAAAAAATTTAAGTTTTATTAAATATACACTATTTTGTATTGAACACTGAAGTAAAAAAGTAATTTTATAAACAGTAGAAAATAGAAACTTACTTACCGATTAAAGAAATCATAAATAGTTTTTTGTTTAACTAAAATGCAACGTTTACGAGCTGCGATGCCACGCTAGGGGGATACGGCAGTGCCGGGAAAAGTTTGTTTCGATGTTAGTTTTGTATATACAGAAGAACTTGGATAATTCAAACGTCTTTAATTCGAAATTACCGTTAATTCGAAGTTTCGGTTCGGTCCCTTGAACTTCATATGACATCAATGTAAAAAAATTATTGATAATTCGAAGTCAACTTCTTTAATTCGAAGTTTTTTTCCAACACTAAAAATAAATCTTGTGCTGTGAAAGGGATCGCTGGATAAATAGGTCACTAACTGTCTGGTAGAAAAGGAGCTGGACATAGGGGGCAGGACTTACATGTTTGAACACGTATTGTAATTTTGTAGACGCGGTACCGGTTTCCAAGAATTTTGCCTTCCGAGAATTCTCTAGGTACCGATACTGTAGTTTGTCATTGATGCTCTGCCCAATCTCTGTCTGTTGTTAATTCTCGACAAAACCTTTTGTAAACAGAACAGAATATGATTATATTGTTTATTGAAACTTGTACTGCGCATAACTCTATCCCACTTATATGAACAACGTTACGGTTATTTTTTTCCCCCCGAGCATGACTTCAGTTGTATAGCCAACGGATCAGGGCATTAAAAAAATGTTAAGCATTTATACCGGCGACTTATTGTACAAACGCTCTTGACAGATTCATTGGAAAACCAAAATTTAAAGATCGGTATCCTTCAAGCAAGAATGTGTCACAATGCATGGACACATTAAATGCTATTTGTGGCTCGAATTACACGGAACCTCGGATTATCGAGACTCGAATTACCGGGACTCTACTTTATTTAGTTTTTAGTTTTCTTGATTTCTCTGTTCTAGTTCTGGGTTTCTCTTTATGTTTATAAGTTAGTCAACAACATAGGCCTAGTCCTCTAGGTTTTTGTTTTATTTTATATGTGTGTTAACTCTAGAAAGGTATTGTGTTTCAACACGACACTATGGGTATTTGTACATAAATTTGGAGTACACATAAAAGTAAGCGAATTTGGTCCCGATATGTAAAAGTATTTATAATTATTTACCTTTTATTTTTTAAATTATTGTTTTAAATATATTTTGCTTTTTAAATTGTATTCCAAGATGCAATAAAACTATAGTTATGTCATTAAATTTTCAACATTTAAAAAAAATGTAATTTTGTAAAGCAATGGAAATATTTAATAAAGTACTACACAATTTACAAAAAAGAACAACACCTTATTTACAATAACGAATCATGGCAATAGAATAGAAATATACAGAAGTAAAATATTGATCTTTGATGTCACATTTGTTTAATTGTACTTTGTTTTTAAATGTCCGCCAAGAGTATTACTAAGTCAATCTGAGATGAGGATTTCAGTAAAATACTCAATAACTATTCACAAACAACAACAAAACACTTTAACACCATAGCTGTCTAGCAGAGACTAAATGATGGTATCACTGCAGGCTGGTGGACGTTGTGAGTGAGTTTGGGGAAAAAGGAGCCTGTTTTTTTTAACGCCTACACGTAAGATTTACGTGCAATACCTTTCTAGGGTTAACATTAGTTTTTATCTTGATATCGAGAGTTGATTTACAATCTTGAAGCTCCGTTTATTATTTCCTTTTGATGGCAAATGTCCGAACAAGAAATTGTAAAAACAAAGAACAACCCCTCAAATACTCTACAGGTTCATGTACGTTTCATTATATTTTACTACTCTCTCTAAAACCTTTTAATTAATCTTAGTACAATATTAATTAATTAATCTACTTCTGCAATATTGTAAATCTTACATAAAGCTTTCAAAGTGCTGAGGTTGTAAGTGTTCATGAGATTTGTATTAGTTTTACAGGTGGTTATTTTATTCCATGTAATCCTAATAAATGTGGTTTCATTCTAGATCTCTGATGTATGGGTTTCTGAGACTAATACCCCATTTGAAAAACAGATTTACATTCTTAGATAGTCTGTACTTTGGAGCTTTGATCTCACCCACAGATCCTTTAACTATCCTAGCAATCTTCAATGATTTACGAGTTGATGTAACTCTATATTCACTTGTTTTTGGAGAAAGTGTTTTGAACGATGCTGTTGCGATTGTTCTTAGCGGGTAAGTTTGATTAAAACAGTCTTAGCTATTGATTTATGTGTTAAAACCTAAATAAAACCCAAACAAATGCATAAATATTTTAAAATATTTACTCAACCATCATCACTTATGTGTAAATAATTTGTATTTTCTTAAAATGTTACGAATCTGTTCCGGTATTTGAAGTAAACTGACTAAGGACAAATAAATTTGTAGAATTTTCTAAATATCGTTTAAGTGGGTTTTTCCTTAAAATGGAGTTCTATCAAGTAGGCTGTAGTATAGTAAGCTAATTTTTGTATTATGAAATTAATAAGATTTAACCCTTCAACTGTCGATGTTAATTTTTTGCAATGCCAAGCCATTTCGGTGCGTGTTGCAGGCATATTTTCAAAAATTCGCCAAATATAATAATAATAAACCAATCCAAAAGTGTTCCATAGCTTTTTTTTGGAGAGAAAGGTTCAAAAAATTCATATATGAAAATAAAAAATTGATTGATGTAAAATTTACAAAGTTATTAGCTCAAGAAAAAAAAATGTTCAGGAATGAAAGGAAAAAGTTCAAATTTAGGCCTACATAAAAATTAGTAAACATTTTTTGTAATTTTTTTCAAAATGTAGAAAAGTTTTGTAATTTAGTTCTACATAGAACTGTATAAAAATATTTATCAATTTCAAATTTCTTATTTTGAAAACACCAGTGCCACTTCAGGAGCATGAGAAAGTTGAGTTTTCAATTTCCCATTTGTCAGTATTTCTCAGCACTGTACGAACAAAAACGTTAGAGTAAATATAGTTTGCTTTACATCAAATGAAAGATTGAACTTTGGTCTATAAATAGATATAAACAAGTCTATTCGAATAATTTGAATTGTAAGAGATATCTCGAATGCAAAATGTGCTGTTTTATTGGTTGAAATCTGTCCAATTTTAAGGGTTTACAGAAACCTTTATGTTTTTAAAACTTTAAGAGTGATGTCTGATTGAAAGGCAGTTTTAGAAAATAAAAATCTTGACGAATCTAAAGGTAACTTTATATTATTGTCAAAATATATCTGTCGAGCGATATTGATCTTTAGAGAAGTGACAAAGTTGTGTAATTTCTTTGTGTTTTATTTGCGTGCTATTAGCTTGTCAGAAAACTACAATTTTAAAACGATCATTACTGGTGTAAGTATATGTTTTAGAACAAATTGGTAAATACGAAAATTAAAGTTTAAATAATTTACTTTCTAACGGTTTTTGTTTTATTGCGATTGGATGATTTTTGGTGGATGAAATATTCAATACAAAGAAGATTTGTCAATTGAGTAGTGTGAGACCTAGGCCATGCACTGAGACTGCTGACAGTACGAGGGTTAATACACCTTTGCGTAAAATAAACAATTCCAATGTTATCTTCATAATAATTAATCAATCAGTTTATTATGAATTCTACTTGTTTTCATAATTATTTTGAGCTATTCATTTGAGGTTATGGTTACACTATTGGGGATGAAGCTGATCCGTTTGTGTTTCATGCCTCTGGGTAGCAGTTCTTACTGTGAACTAAACATCAGCAAAAGCTAACATTGACGGATTTTTCACAATAAGCAGTGATATAATCAATCTAAAAAAGACAAGGTTCTTTTCTGGACCCTCACCAATGTGGTTATGTTAACCAAAATATTATTTTAAATAATAATAATAATCTTAGCATAGTAAACTATCAGATGAGATTGAGATCAACCATGTACATAGACACACCCAAATCTCCAAAATTAATTATTTTTTGGTTCTGCATCTGACAGAGAATAGTTATTTATCTTAAAAGATTAGAAGTACAGTAAAAAAAAAAACAATCTAATAACCTTTACCAAGATCTAAATAAACAAGAAGTAAAAAAAAATCCCTCTCTTGGCAAAATTGAAAAACAACAAGGGAAAAGTGGTCTCTTGAGATTTCAAAGCTTCAAATGGAGAGCAACAGAATTGACAAAAAAAGAGACATAAAATAAAACAAGAAATGTTTGAATCTAATATTAAAATCACATTCATCCAGGAATCATCATTGGCAAAAAACTGTTAAAAATTCAAGGGGTTTTCCGTACATAAACTTTCCTGATCAAATAAGCGGTGGAGGTGGTGGGCACCTTGGTTCATTGCTCTTTACTAGTGAGCAAATCTAAAATGAAATTAAGATCAACATTGAAAAAGTTGAGGAAAGATGTGGAAATTATTCTGGTAAATGTTTACATTCCACCTTCTCTATCCATAATGGCAGACACTATCTCATATTGGGTGACTTTAATGCTTGAACCAAGGAGGAAGTTTGATGCAAGAATGTATTGCTAAAAGCAATCTGATGCTTTTGAAGGATGGCTGACTGATAGTCAGCAAGCACAATTATATGCAGCACCATTGACCCGCTTTGGCCTCTCCAAGTCTTCGTTCATCAAGGACACAAAGGTTATACCCACTAATTTAATAATAATTTGCTAATCGTTCAATTTTAAATAAAATTTAGTTATTTTAAAAAAGTTTTCAAATTTAACACAAATGAAATAACGGACGAGAAACTACGTTCCTGAAATCCCTTGTGACTCGACAACAAGTTAAGTTTCCTCTAACTGAGTGCTAACGCATTAGTGACAAGCAGACTTGGGATTAACGATTAAAAAAACTAACGATTAAAATTAATCGTTAAAAATATGGGTAACTTTTAACTTAATCGTTAGTTTTAAAACTGAATAACTTTTAACTCTTAATCGTTCAAATATTGGTTAACGATTAAAACTAACGTCAATTAATTTGGCGGATGCCCAGTAAGATTTGTCACAATGGAAATGCCGACCGGCCGGGTGGGTGGGCCTGACGCAACAACATTCCTTAGTTTGGGTTATTTATTGCTTATTGACAGGCCGGAAGGGGTAGGGTGTCTAAGATAGAACTAGCTATTAGCCCAGATACCTTATACCTGTATAAGGTACCTGGGCTATTAGCTAAAGGTAACGCAAACAAACAAAACAACGCCGTTAACATACCCCTCAGTGTCATTCAATTAGCCCTTGGGTATACGCATGCCATTATTACAGTTGGATAGTTTTGTTAATTTTGTATAAGTAGTTTGTTTTGCCCTGTTATAGTGATTGACAGTTTAGATTTTATTTAGAGAGTTAGTGATTGTTAATAGTGAGTTAGGTCTAGTGTAGCAGTATTTTAATTTTTTATTTTTATTTTATTATGTCTTTATTGTGGCCAGCCATTTCAAACTTTTATGAACAAATAAAAAGGGAGGGAAATAGTTTAACATTTAAATGCCTATTGTGTTTACCAAAATTTAAAACAATCAAGGCTTCAGCAATTTTTGCCTCCAATTTAAGGACCCAATTAAAGGTAAGTTGTGTTTTAGCCGTTTTAGGTTGTTGCCTATCCAATTTTTGTCGTCTATTATTGATATTTGTGTTTTATTATAGGGCATACGTTCAAGGGCGTACATATATTATAGGTCGTTTGCAAGCATATTTTCAAAAATTCGCCAAATATAGTAATTTTATACCGATTCGAAAGTGGTCCGTAGCTTTTTTGTAGAGAAAGGTTCAAAGAATTTATATATGTCAGTAAAAAAGTGATAAATGTAAATTTTACAAAGTTATTAGCTCAAGAAACAAAAAATGTTCAGTAATGAAAGAAAAAGGTTCAACTTTAGATCTACATAAAAAGTAGTAAACTTTTTTGTATTTTTTTTTTTCAAAACGTACAAAAGTTTTGTAATTTAGTTCTAAAAAGAACTGTATCAATATATTTATCAATTTCAAATTTCTTGTAGAGTGTAGATAAATCAAAGAATTGAATTGAATAATTGTAAAATGTTGTTTTCTAAAAGAATTCAGTTAGTGGTCCTCGAATCACAAAATGATATCAAACGAATAAAAAACTCGAATAGGTTCCGAAAAATTGCTTCGAATTACAAAACCACAAAATAGCGAAAGCCAAATCTTATGGGAAAAGAAAGGTTATGTTCGTAACATACAGAACATTTTAAAACGTTTGATTAATACCTATAAATAAATCCTATAATTCATTTATACATAAGATACAGGCAGTCCTTGTTATCGTGGTCCCGCTTTACGTGATTTCACTTTTACACAGTAAAAAAGAGTAATTAAACGGTTTAGTATTTAAGCTGAGTTGTTTGGAGTGTAGGCTACAGTTGATAATTATTATTTCATAAGTTATGGTAGCGTTGTTTGTTATCTCACTCTCCCCTCAAGGTCAGGGAGATGACCTCGAGGCTCTCATAATTCATAACAGTACCGGTACCTCTACCCACCCCTACTTGCTCTGTCATTGTTTGAGTTTGTCTATTTTTAGAACTTAGTCAAGTCCAGTAGCGAAAATATTCTAATCTAAAACGTAGTAAAAACTTAATTTCTTTCAAAATATTTTACTGTAATTTCAATTAATTCTCCCTACAACTGTCCATGTTAATGTTTTTCAACGCCAAGCCATTTCGGTGCGTGTGCCAGAATGTTTTCAAAAATTGGAAAAATATAATAATTATAATCCAATATAAAAGTGTTCCATAGCCTTTTGTAGAGAAAGGTTCAAAGAAGTCATATGTGGCAGTAAAAAAATGATTAATGCAAAATTTACAAACAAGTTCAACTTTAGGCCTACTTAAAGAGTAGTATACATTTTTTGTAATTTTTTCATAATTGTAAAAAGGTTTCGAAATTTAGTTTTAAATAGAACTGTATAAAAATATATATCAATTTCTTATTTTGAAAACATCAGTTTTTATGTTCCTACCACAAGACTGCTAACAAAACGGCCTAGATTGAATAGTAATTTAAATTTAGGAATATATTCTTTGCCCAAAAATTAAATATTATTATAAGAAAGTATAGAGAATAAATCAAAGAATTGAACCGTATACAGTACTTGTAAATTATTATTTCACCAAAGTATTTGAATTAGCTTTACTTGAATCACAAAATCAGATCAATCAAATGAAACGTCGCGCGTGCGTATTGATAAACCTTATGACGTGCCGTATTTTAACTTTTAACTTAAATCAGTTAATTTTTTTTAACTTTAACTTTAATCAGTAAATTTTTTCAGACATTAACTTTAACTTTAATCAGTTATTTTTTTCTGGCATTAACTTTAACTTTAATCAGTTAAATATTTTGGTTAACTTTCCCAAGTCTGTCTGCTGCTGCGTGGTTCCATCCAGTTACAAAGATCTGACTCATCGTGAACTGGTTAGTGATTGACGTTAGTCAACAGTTTCTTTGAATAGTTCAGTGTGTAGAAGGCCTATGTGACATTTCTCTAGACAGTTGCAGCATGCAAACTTTTTTTCTACCACCAATTTACCTAAACTATCCATGAGGTGTTGCAAGAACTGACCAAAACAAAAATTATACATCTCCAATGGATACCTGGACATTGTGGCATACCAGGCAAAAAAAAGCAGACAAACAAAGGCAGCTCTGCAGTTTCATCCAAATTGCACTGCTCACTGTGTGCTATAGAGAAGCAAGAAGTAAATGTAGCAGAGAATGGATTTACAATTGGAGAAAAATCACAGCTGTAGATAACTCTTTAAAATTCTTAAAAGATCAAATTACCTGCAGATATACAAGAAGCTGAAAAGACAGGAGCAAAAGTTTGTCTCTCGCTCCATGACAGGACATATATTAACAGAGGAATGTCTCCTCCGTTTCAAGGCAGATTCACTATTGTGGATACTGTGGAACACATTTTGGAGTATACTGTGTGATAACCAGTTTAACACCTTAACCGTAATACCGGTCTTTGAGACCAGTAGGGATATTTGTTGCTATATTGTGGCATCCCTGTTTGACCCAGATACCGCACCGCCTCAATAGCTTCCCTTCTCTTACCTCTTCGCAAGACAAGCTGGTTTTTTTTTTAGTTACTGTTAGCGTTTTGATTGTGACACATCGATTTTCAAAGTTCTACTGGTCTATAATACCGGGTATTACAGTATACGTTACCGAATTGTGTCTAAGCAATTAATTGTAATACTAAAGGTCAATGTGTGTTTCATTTTTTATAATTTCTTGATTATTTCTTATGGTTTTGTAATAAAACAATACTTAAAGATGTGTTTTTAATTAATTTATAACCATTTAATGTACTTTTAATATACAATCTTGGTATTTAAGTTTAACATAATATTTTAAACAAATATATTTTCCAAAACAAATTAAAACAATCATACAATTTTTATAAACAGTTTAGTAAATATGTTTTTAGCATATTCATTGAGAAAAAGTAAAAAAACTATAGTTTTTACCTCAAAATCAGTATACCGGTCGCACAGACCGGTATTACAGTTAACGTTACTTTCTCCATATTACGGTTAAGGTGTTAAAGAGAAACTGAAGGTTGAATTTAAGAATTGAATAGCAGCAAATCCTTGTTTCCCCAATGCTATTGAAACGTGCTGCTCAAACGTACATCATACATTGTGTCATCGGTATTGACTTTAGCTAGTTGCACATATTAAGAAGTATGGTTACACTATAGGTAAACCAAAATGTACAGATCCAGTAAAGTAATTGTAAATAAAAAAAAAAAACATTATCAAAAATCTGTACTTTTTTGTTGGGGCATGTAGTGATGTCATACAAATTGAACAGTTTTGTCAGGTCTAATAAATGTCCATGCCTATTATCTATATCAGTTTACCTATTCTAATCAGTTGTTTATCCATCTGTTTGTCATAGTAAACTTTCTCCGGAATAGCTATAGGTCTCAGAAAGAAATTAAGAAATGTGATACTCCATGAAGTATGCTAACTTGCATGCATATTATTCTAAGAATCAGAATTCAAAAAATATTTTAAAAATGAATTTTGGTGAAACCTGGTGAAAATTTAGTTTTTCTTTCATGCCATATGGTATTTCTTTGTTGAAAGCCATCATATTCTTTCACTGGTCTCTACTATTAATCTATAATTTATTCACAGCATGCTTATTGTTATTGGTTAGTTCAAAATATTGAGTATATGACATGTTGATGGGTTGTTGTTAATAATATATCATGACAAGTGAAATAGTACTTTTGAGGAAAGTCTTGGTGTGCGAGTTTAATTCAAACTTATCCGGATTAGTTTATCATGTTTTTAACTTTTGTTTTTTATTGAGAGAAGAAATTTAAAATAATACTTAAGCCATCAGAATCATATTAAAAAAATATATATTTCTGTTCTGTGCTACTAAAAAGAAGCAGTTAAACTTTTTTTATAATTAAATAACATGTTGTTAATTTGTTACATGATAAATTATTTAAAATGACTAATTCAAATATAATTGTTTTAACGATTTATTTAATTAAAACCATTTAATTCCAGTGCAATACAGAATTATGGAGAACGTTACCAGACTGGAGCAGGAGGATTTGAGGTTGAAGCTTTCTTCAGGGCTTTCAAAGACTTTATTGGAATCTTTAGTTTATCGCTTGCTACAGGTGCTATCATGGGCTGCATCACAGCTCTCATATCCTTTTCATCAAAAAATCTTATCTTAATTTATGAAACTAAGCAATTCAAATTTTATTTTTTTACAAATAAATTGAACTTGACTTGTGATTTGGTATATATTTTCTAGATAAAATAAAACCTGAACACAAAATCTGATAATAAATATGTTTGAGGTAAATCATCATACCTCAACGTTTGAGGTTAGTAAACATATTTATTGTGAGATTTTGTGTTCAGGTTTTATATTATCTAGTTACTTTCTCACAAGTCAAGCTCATTAGTTATTTATATACTTTCTGTTCAGAATGTTTTTTGTGTGTTTGCCTTATGGATTGGTTATATATACATATAACCGTACTTATCGGTTACAATTGTTTCGCCTGTATGGTGAGTGGTCTATGTGTGTTTTAAAGTTGGAGTATGCTGGCCGTATTGTGGTTCTGAGGATGATTAGAGGTTGCTTGTATGGTATGGTCAATCCGTGTGTGCTTCCTGTATACTTTAAATTTGAATTTGGTGTACAGATACATGCGCGTAAGCTGGCACTTGAGCAAACCTCTACTAACCTGACTAAAAACATAGTACTCCCGACGGGTATAGATAAACCAGTTCCAAAACGGTGTGTTAAAATGTTTTTTTTTCTCCATTTCTGTCCTTTCCCCACACCCCCGGCCCATCGCGCCAGAGCGAGGTCAAGTGCCAGGATATACGCCACTATCTATAGTTTTTTTACTATTATCAAATCTGGAAAATTAATGCTATGGTTTGTCTCTAACTTCCTGGTGAACTTGAGTGATGGGTGTATTCTATTTAAGTAATTCTTGATCTTATTTAACCATGAATAGACAAATAGTGTCATCAAAATAGTTTTGTGAAATGGTAAAATCACATATTTTTTGTGAAATGGGTTTGCAGAGTTTTGTTGCCCATAATGTTATCTTTTATGATCGCTATTGTTTCTGTTATTTTGGTATATAGGTTTTCTGTATTAAATGATGAACGTATGTTATTTTTATTTGTTTCCACATGGTTTAGTTTATTAATTAGGTCTACTATTTTTAGAGAATAATTATGCTTGATGGTTTTATTATTTCTTAATATTTGGTGCAGCCTTTTTGACAGTTGTACATCGGTGCACTGATAAAGTTTCCTAATGGTCTTGTAGGACAATAATTTTTATGGATTTTTGGTAAAAGCCTTAATTTGGGTGCAGACAAAGCCGTCATCAGTAAAGCTGATAAATGCAATACCGTAGTTATAATGTCAAACAGAACTACGTAGATAAAACTGAATAGTTTTTAAACGATAACAGTATAACCAAACTTAAATTAGACCACACCGAAAAATTTTACAAAGAAAATAAATCCACCATCAGTTCATACAAAACACATTTTTCACAATAATTAAAAAAGACAAATAAAAATTATCAACCCTGATTTTAATAACTGAATTTTTCAACTAATGACACTGTCTAAATTATTTTAAAACTTATGAATGTATTTAATAAGAAAAGAAGAAATGGGTTCCACAAGATAAAACACATACAAAAAATATATTATGTGTAATACTTCACAAAGCTGCTAATATGCACAATTATCATTCTGTGCAACTTTACAACTTTACATCTTCAGTCTGATAAAAGTGTTTTTTTTTCTAATTTGCTTCCTTCTTTTGCTATTTGAGATAGTTTTAGTTTTAGATGAATTCAGTTTAGATAATGGGGTTTTACTGTGTTACGAAATATTAGTGGAAAGCATTTTTTTTAAATTTCTTTTAAAAAATGATCAAGTTAGAGATTATTAGAATTTTGCTTCATTTAAATTCTTTGTATAATTTATTTTGTTATACATTATATTGCGACATAATATAAATAGAAATACTGTATTTATAAACAAAAATAAGTAAAACAATAAGCAGTATTTTCCTTAATTAATGATACTTGACTAAGTTTACAAGAGTTCGAGAT
Organism: Philaenus spumarius; assembly: GCA_018207615.1. Classification (NCBI taxonomy): domain Eukaryota; kingdom Metazoa; phylum Arthropoda; class Insecta; order Hemiptera; family Aphrophoridae; genus Philaenus; species Philaenus spumarius. The sequence goes on along the minus strand of JAGFPH010000383.1, from coordinate 211,203 downwards.
TTTCCTCTTCTAGAGTCTGCACTATTTGTGTTAATGTCATACAGCACATTCCTTATTGCAGAAGCATCAGATCTTACAGGTAATTATACATTTACCTAGAATACTTTCTATAATATTCAAACAAACTAAATAATTACAAAGCAATAGGCCTACATAAAGCACGGCATTTTTTTTAGAAAAGGAGTAAACAATTTTTGTTTGTATGGTTTTTTAGTGTTTTGGTTCAAACGTAACTAGTAAGAAATTTTCCAAAGTAATATTTTTGTATGTTATATGACAAAAACGGTTGTTTTCGATTTATCCATCTTTCAACCTCAGTAAGCTAACTAAAATTATAAAGTTTACAGTACTTAGTTATTTATATTATAATTACAAACAGTAAAAATATGAAAAGAACACCAGATATTAAATGCTTTCAATAAAATAAATTTAAAAAGGTAAAATAGGCAAACTAATTTAACCTTATCTGGATGTTATTGTACTTAGTAGGCTACTTGCATGAAATTTAACTTAAAGTCAATGTTTTTAGAAACAAGTATAGCTTGCTACACAGCTGTAATATTCTCTGTTTACCACTTTTGCTTGGTAGCACCTCAGAAACTATTTTTTCTTAAAAAGAGCTTGTCTTATTGTTTTACTTAATAATCTCTAAATTGTTAATAGGTATTGTGGCTGTTCTGTTTTGTGGGATTTGCCAAGCTCACTACACCTACAACAATCTGTCCAAAGATTCGCGCAAGAGGACAAAACGTTTGTTTGAGCTGCTCAACTTCTTGGCAGAAAACTTTATTTTCTGTTATATTGGTGTCTCCATGTTCACTTTCCCAAACCACAATTTCGATCCTGGTTTCATATTCTCTGGTTTTGTATCCTTTGCTATAAAATAATATTTAAAAAAATTGGTTTAAAAAATGCATATCCAATTTGTATTAATAAAAAAATATAATTTATTGATTATTTACAGGGATCCTTTTTCTAAATATAATTATAAAAATTATATAAATATATTTAATATAATATCTGACCATGTCATTTTTTTAGACTGTATATTTATCTTTTAAGGTCACACAAAGAGACAAGAAGAATATTTTGATTGTTTTCATCCTAAACATTGTTTCTGCCATTGATCTAACTTAACTTAAATTATTTAATAATGTGATGGGAGCGTTGGCTGCCATTTAGTGATGCTGTTTGTTTTGTCTTAGGTTCAAATCTATCAACGTCATTGAAGTTTTTTATAAGAACATAATAGTGTGATTTTTACCCCTCTTGACTTTTACCATGTCCGTCAAAACAAACAATTCAGCTTTATTCTCTTGTTAAAATTGATAGTCAGAAAGGTCCTCACCATTCTCATGACTGTATACTTCACAAATCATGTGATGGATGTTACATGATTCCAAAAATGAATAACAGTATTTAACTGGTGGTATTCTTTGATCGTCTTACATATTATGAACAATTAAATATCTGACGATTTCAATCACTGTTTTATAAATCATTACAATAATTATAAATAGTCAGAAAGGACCTCACCATTTCTCATGGCTGTATACTTCACAACCGTGTGATGGATGTTACATGATTCCAAAAATTTTAACTGGTGGTATTCTTTGATCGTTTTACATATTATGAACAATTAGATATATGATGATTTCAATTACTTTTACATATTATGAACAATTAGATATCTGA
>JAGFPH010000383.1:152315-198797 GCA_018207615.1 Philaenus spumarius | reverse complement strand
GCATTAATTCACATTTAATTGTAGTCAATATAAAATGTATCGGTAGTAGCATTAATATTGTCCAATGGTATATCAGGAAGACACAGGGCCATCTGGAGCAGATGGGAGTAGTGGTCGAGGACACGATAAGGCGTGGTTGGCCAAAGTTTGGGGAGATTTGGATGTAAGATACATGAAACCTTTTTTAACTCATGCTAGGCCTACTCTGCTAGATACGTTACCAGTATGTTGTAATCCAATAGCAAGGCTATTGACTACTACTGAACAATTGACACAGGTTAGTATTTTAACAACATATTTATGAGAAAGTGAAGGTTTAAATATAATATCTACACTTGATTCCACATTCACCGTGCAGTACAGAGCGCCCATAAGCTATGTTATTCATACGACAGTCTCAGCGATAGTCAACTAAAAAACATTAACTCCCATGCAACGCTCGTTCAGTTGACGCAACTCGCATGACAATAAACGTGATGTTCCCTGTAATGGTAGTAGCTGTCTATTCTCCCGTAAGACCTGTACTGCACGGTGAACGTGGAATCGAGTTTAGTGACTGATTATTTGGTTTTTCTTTACCATTCCAAACTAATGAGATGAAAATTGTTTTCATGAAGAAATTTATGAAATGTTCAAAACTTTTTCAAACTCTAATAATATTTTTTTCAATTCTACAAAAAAAACAGTACACTTTGACAGATCACAACTCCTATTCAAAACTGTGCTGCATAAATTTCTACTCTATCTGAGATCTTAAGGGAAATAATGTACTCACATGTCATCTGTAGAGATAACATAACTTATAGATTCACTCTTGTTTTAAAAGTATCTCTATTTGTAGTACAAGGGTATAAAAGTTTATTAATTCAGTAATATTTTCAGTACTGAATCATAATCAATTAGTTTTGTATTTGTTTCGAATTGATAAGTCTGTGAAAGTGATGTAAATTCAAGTTCTTTTCTATAGTCTCAGAGTGCCATTGGAGGAAATGACAGTTAAAACTTGTGATCTGGAAGGTAATTGTTTTTGTTGTACACTTTTACTTGATTTTTTTTAACACTTTCCGTGGACCTTTTCCGTTTATTCACCACCACTAGCTTAATATTGGTATAAATAGTAAAAGGAAACAATGCACAGATAACTAACGTTTAACGTTTTATTCTTAGGCTAAACACATATACAATGAAAAAGTACACTTGTTCAACAATGAGTAGGCCCTAGGAAAATGATTACTTAGCAGGCATGTGAGATGTGTTGGTTAGATTAGGTTAGGTTACTGTAAATTTCACATCAATCAATTTTTTACTGGCATATATATATTCTTTGAACCTTTCTCTACAAAAAAACTATGGAACACTTTGCGTGGTGGTGAATTAACGGAAAAGGTCCCTTTCCGTGCTAAGCGTGGTTAAATCCCTAACTTCCAGTGCTACGGCACAGGAGGGTCTTCTTATAAATGACTAGCAAGATGGCGCCCAATTTGAACGATCCTAAGTGCTTTGTAGTCACTATTTTCCTAGGCTACTGGACCTGGACTGTAGAAGGGTTATTACCAATTACTCAGGTAAAACAAATTGCTGTCTAGACAACGACTAAACCCCCTCTTTTCCAATGTAAAGTGAATGGGACAGGTGCGGTTAAAACCACATCAGTCACAAGGAAGAACATGTTTTACGGGTTTAACCGCACTCAGCACTGAAAGTGTTACATGTTACTGAATTATTGTATAAGAATAGTCAAGTCATTTTAATTTTATTTAATCATTTTGTAATCCTACCAAGAATTGTATCGCCTGAATGTAGTTTAAGAGGGAGTATATTGTAACTTCTATTTTAATAAGAACTTCTATTTTTATTTGTTTGGGATGAATTCATAAGCCGTGCATCAAGTAACAGATTTAACTGTTTACCTATTGCAAGAGGTTAGTATGCATTACCAAACATTAGAAATTTGATTAGTTCTTTTCTATTTAGGAGAGTCGGTGTCGTTCAGGGTCAGATTCCGACTTGTGTCTTGAAGAGACTGAAATCTCTGCAGGTGATCATCACACCTCCACTCTACCTCAACACAGGGTAAGATTGCTATCAATACTGTATATATTATATTTCTTTCTAGCATCCCACACATTTTTAATAAAACATGCAATTAATTTCAACTAAGCTATTATTTTACTTTTTCAATAGTTAAAACTGCTTTTTAACACTGCCTAAGCAAGAAAAGTTGGCAAGTTATTGATTTTGTGAAGTTGTTTCTCTCAAAGAATATTGTAAGTATAGAAAAGGTAGGAAGTTATGTTTACTTACTCAATATTGTTTCAGTCCATTACAATGTTTTTATCTTTGGTTAACTCATCCATGTTAACTCATCCAATAACTCATCATGTTGGAAAATTAACATTTTTTAAAATAATTTTAAATACTTGATGAAGGAAGTTTTGTAATTTTTGTTTAGGTTAAGAGGTCTCAGTTTTAGCTCTGAGATATTACTTTGTAGGTGGTTAAGGTTAGTGGTTTACTTGTTTTTTTTACATAGGCCTAGATCTCTAGGTTTATGTTCCTTTAGTTTTTAGTTACTTGATAATGGGAGTTGATTTATATTCCTGAAACGTTGTGTATTGATTTTTTAACACACAAATGATGGCAAATGTCCGAATAACTAACAATAAAATTGATTATCCATCATTAATAAATGCTAACTTCAAACAGAGAAAAGTTTTGTAACATTGATTTAAAACAAACTACAAAAATGTTGAAATGAATGAACATTGCTAAAGATTTTTATTGGCTGGATTAAAGTAAAACTTTTAAAATTTTGTCAGAATTAATTACAATGCAATGAATTTAACAAAATTTGTGGTTGCAAAATAATATACTATTTCCCACTACATAACTCCCTATGTTTTGGTTTTCATACATATTGCAATAATAGTCACATTCAATTTATGAAAACAGCTAAAATGTTAAGGAGAATATTATGATGATTTAATTGTTATATTATAGTAAATTGTAATCAGTATTTCAATACACAACCTATCCTTAAAACAAAAATATAATTTGTATTTTTGCTGTTGGTAGTTGTTAAATAAAACTTAGAAACAAATATAATTAAATTTCAAAAGGTTCCTTCAATACTGTCTTGTTTTTGGTTTCTGATGGATTTACCTATTTTTTTTACCTGTTTTTGGTTTCTGTCAGGTAAACCTATTTTTCATCTAAAACTTGAGCAAAAGATCAAGATGTATAAAATTGGTATTTTTAATAAAAAATTTCAAGTAATTTTTGATAAGGTTTTGCTGTTTTTTGTTGTGACATATTTACTTTCTATTAGCTTGTGAACAAAAAATAAAATAAATAAAACCTTGCACTTTTGATCATACATACAAATTAGGCAAGATACATTGCAGATTATTAAATTGATACTGACCTGTAATACTGTTGATGAAATTTTTAGTGTTTCTTTTAATTATTTTTCTTGATTCTAACACATTAAATCAAAGAGTTTTTTAGTATGGAATATAAAAAATCATAGTTCTAATTGTGTCAAGAATAATGGAAATCAGCTCATATTATTTTCTTCTCTTTGGAGGGCATAGATAGACTAATTGAATAGAATTATTTTGTATAATGATTAAGTTTGAAAAGCTTAGAGACCATAAGATTAATTTAATTTTGTCTATTTCTCTTCGTAAAGTTAATTCTTGGTCAATTTTTTAGTTAATAATATATTATTTATTTTGTGTCAATTGTAGTCTTTTGAGTGGTTTTACTATACCTTAATTATACATGGCTACTTGTTTCACAGCCACATGCAGCACCACCAGGCCAACCATTTATGTCCACCTGAAAACTCATTTATACACAACACTTAATTGTACACTTGTTTTTCACACCATGGTTGTACACGTCAAACAAATAAAATCAATTTACACAATAATAATTAGTCAATTCTAGTTCACCATTTATGAGGTACTTCATATTTATGTACCCATGTATAATACAGTGGCATCTGGTGAGTTTTTAACTTTGTGGTTGCAATTATGTGGAGAGAATTTCCGGGGGGTCTGGGGTATATGGAATATGAACATTATTTTAGATGAGGAATTACACGTGGAATTATATGTTTTTGTCTTAGTTACACCAACAATTTAACTTAAATCCATTAAAATGGTTACCATTACGAACAAGTGAAAAATTTGTAGCTTTCAGTTAAGGGTACTACTAGCCTACAATAAAATAGTAAATAAACTGAAAATAACAATTTAAATCATGCATGAATAAACATAGAATTCAGGCACATTATATGTTTAAATACCACTAACCTCATATAAAAAGAAAGTCCATCCGCCTGTTCTACAGAAGGACAAACTTAACAGAATTTTAATTTTGTAATAAATATAACCTGAACATAGCATTAACATAATCGGATTTATGAACTCGCCCCATATAATATTTAGTAACTTGGCCTATCCTTTTTTGTTGATAAAGCTATTATTTGAACTGTATGGATGTTTGAAAATAGATTTGGGATAATGGGTTCAAACATTTTGGTAATACATTATGGCCTTTCATTAAAACTATAATTAAAGCACGAATGGCACGAATATTAATTATGAAAAGAATTTTAATAGCTTTTGATTGGCGTCTAATCAACACTATACACTACACTCTCTGTCTAGGCCCACTCATATTGCTACGACTTATGAAGAATAATGTAAAAAGCACTATTGTAATGGACTAAAGACACACACACTAAAATATATTAACACAATCTAAAACAAATAAACACCAAACACAGCTAGCCAAAATACAAGAACAAAACTAACAACACATAACCTCAAAATGTCCTTGCATTATTTACTAAACAAATCATGAAATATGAAACATGAACACCAAGGCATTCTGGCGGGCAAAAACCTAGCGCCCTGGTGACGAGTTGCAGAACTTTTGCGAACCTGAAGGCTTTATGTGAGTTTTCATAGCAACTCATTAGTTACATACCCCCCACCAGTTTCAATGCTAATAGCTGCATTAGGCTCTGGTTGCAGAAGCAGTGCGTTCCCAGACGCTGCGCGGGAAGGTTGGTTTGATTTTCTTCGGTTTTTCAACCGTTTGGGGACATTCTTGGCCGTATAATTTTGGATTGAAATGAGGTTGATATTGATAATGCACTGATATTTAAAGAAATATTAATGTGATTAATTATTTGTTTTCTTTTTTGGGGGTTGTGCAACCAAACAACCTCACAAAGAGCCGCCACTGGTATAATAATATTAAGTTAAGATATAGTAAAACCAACTAAAAGACTGCAATTGATACAAAGTAAATAATATGTTATAAAATATTAATGCATATTTAGTTAAGTTTGTATAATAATATATTGGATAATATTGACTATTCTACGTTTATGGTAAGGTAATACAATAAATGTTGTTAATTGTAATGAATGGATGTAATGCTGTATGTGCATGCTATCACTCTCAGGAGGATCAAGACATTCACAGCCAGCTCAGTGTTGAAGCTCACAACTTCATGTAGTTTCTCTGGTTAGTCACATATTTTTTGCTTACAAAGCATGTGTATTGTGCATTTCATGTGTTTGGCTTTACTCTATGAGTTTGTGACTTGAGTGTGAAACTATTGATTGTAACTCTCTTAGTATCGGATCTCTATATCAGCGTGGTTGGAAATTATCATTCCTTTGTCAATCACTTTGTAACTATTTTGAAAAAATGCATTGTTTGATAAAAATTAAACCAAATTTCAGGCTTGGCAAATGCATTTTCTTTTTGTTCTATTTTTTAATCTTGTATTGGTTTGTAAAGTACAATTTCTGATCATCTATCCTTTCACAATTATTATCTTCTGACTTTCATAAAATGTATAGTGCAGTCAAACTTTTATAATTTAAACTTCTTTAATTGAAAAATCTCCATCCTACACATTGTGTTTGTTCACCCTTGACGATCTGACAAAAATGTATTACTTATTTCAAATTTTTTTAATGGATGTACAGGATGTCCCATAAGTAAAGTGCCAAACTTCGGAGAATGGTTCTATGAGTCAAAATAAGAAAAAAAGGTCATATAAACACAGACCCGAAAACGTTTTGTTTTCTAGATATGCGACATTTGGCTTTTTGTACAAAATAATTTTTACCTAGAGAACAACCGTTCTGACTGATTGAGTTCAAACTTGGCATGAAGTTTAACCTAACAATAATATATCTCAAGAAAAAGCAATTAAATCCAATCATATTAAAAATAGCTAAATTACTGAAAAACCATACATTTTAACAAAAAATGTCAAGGCACCTTTTTTGTAGCCCTTTTGATTCCCTTTCGGATGATGTAACTGTCAAAACAATCGGATGAAGGATAATAGCTAAGTTAACCCTCCAAGTGGCATGGTTAAAGCTAAAATTGAAAAGCCTGTTTTTAGCGTTTTGCAAGCATATTTTTAAAAATTCGCCAAAAATAGTAAATGAACCCCAATTCAAAGGTGTTCCGTAGCTTTTTTGTGGAAGAAACTTCAAAGAATTCAAATATGAGACTAAAAATTAGTTTCTTTTGAAATTGTAAAAGTTATTAGCTTAGATAGCAAAAAATGTTCAGAAACGGAAGGGAAAAAACCAAATTTATGCCTAAATAAAAAATAGTAAAAATTTTTTGTAATTTTATTCAAAATATACAAAAGTTTTGTAATTTAATTCTAAATATAAATGTATAAAAATATATTTCAATTTCAAAAATTTTCAGTTGAAAATAGCAATTTTTATGTTCCAACTACAAAAACGCTAAAACAATAGGTCTATTTTCAGAACGAATATTCCTATATATTTTTTCCTCCAAAATTGAATTTTATTATACCAATTGGAAATTACAAAAAACCATACATTTTCTAATCAGATACAATAGAACGAACAAAAATGTATAAACTTTCCACGATTTTTACCAAAATCCTATAAACAAAGTTGTATAATTTTGGAGAAATATTTTTGTAAAAAAACGATTTTCCTGGGTGTTTTCACACAGTTTTTATTTCTACAGTATAAAATGTTATTTTTCTAATCAGGTTAAAATATATAAATATATAAATATAATATTAGAATATTTATTCTAAGTTCTGTATCTCATAAACGATTGTAGTCACAGATGATTTAAAAATACCACTTGAAAGATAAAAGTCTAATGAATCCAATGCTGTGATGATCTTTGTGACAATTGACAACTGTGAGGAGTTGCAGACGGTTGAAAATGATGATATTTTACTTTTTTAACATCGCGATATCGCACGGAAAACAGCTGTTTGAAATTCTACAATTTTGAAACGATGATTACGTATGTAAAAATACGTTTTACGAAAAAGTTTTAAATACAAAAGTTAAAGTTTAATTAATTTTCTTTCCAACGGTGCCGGTTTTATTACGATTGGATAATTCTAAGTGAACTAATTAATCGAAAATGCAAATGTATGCAAATTCTTGCTAATTGTCGAAATAGCTGCATCTTGCGCCTGAGAGAACGTCACTTTGGGCAGTCTGCCACTGGGAGGGTTAAAGATAATGATAGCAAATGTACATACAATATGGCTGTGTTTACTGTGTTGGTATAGGATGCCGGTTTGAATAAACTAATTATTACACATAACTTAACTATTATCCTTCATCCGATTGTTTTAACAGTTACACCATCCGATAGGGAATCAAACATTTTTTTGTTAAAATATACTGTTTTTGAGTAATTTAGGTTTGAAATTTTCAAACAGCCGCTATTTTGAAATTTACGATTGGATTTAATTGTTTTTTTTTTTTGAGATATATCATTGATAGGTTAAACTACATGCCAAGTTTGAACTAAATCAGTCAGAACGGTTGTTCTCTAGGTAAGAATTATTTTGTACAAAAAAATGGCTTATATCTAGAAAACAAAACGTTTTCGGGTCTGTGTTTATATGAACTTTTTTTCTTATTTTGACCCATTTTTTTTTTTTTTTTTTTTGGGGATAGAGGAATACTAAGTCTCCTCACCACTGCGACCCATATAGATCTATTGTGGTATATTTCCCTTTCTAGTGATCATCCCAGATCCCTTTCAGGTCTCTTACGAAACCAATAAGGGTCCCGGGAAGGGTTACAGACCTCTTCCGGGCTAATAAAAGCATTTCCAAGAGCCGTAAATTGTCTCCGTGCGAGAGCCTCGCACTCGCACAGCAGGTGTTGAGCCGATTCAGTTCCGAGGGAGCAGAATCGTCAAGAATCTTCCGAGACCAGCCCCATTTTTGAGGTGGTCATAAATCAACTTACCATTAGGAGTTGAGAGTCCCCTAATGAGGCCTCCACTCTACCATGGCTCCTAGATAAGAGCCATGTCTAAGGATTCACAGACAAATCTCCTGCCCAGCACAGCAGATGAGGCCTTGGCATGCTTGAGATTTATCTGCAACATCCGCAGGTTGTGGGTCATTGATGATCCCTCATCCCATCAGACCCTGAGGTCCTTGGGAGCTGGCTTTCCGACAAAGCCTTACTGCCAAATCCTCTTCCTCTCTCTGGACGATGTCCCCTCCTTTTATTTTGACCCATAGAACGATTCCCCGAAGTTTGGCATTTTACTTAAGGGACACCCTGTATAGACCTCTACTATTTGAATAAATTTCTGAATTAAATATATTATAGACGTTTCCTATCCTGTTGCAACGTTTATTAATCGTGATAGTGAGGTTGTGCATCTAATCCTATTGTGTTGTTAGTGTGTTATGCCACTGTGCAAAGTCATCTAAATCATTTTTCCTTTTGCAATAAAGGCCTACAGTATGAGTTGTGGACCAATATACAAGTGCATGCATACAAATGACCATTTTAGTTGTATGTAAAAGTGGTGATAGAAAAAAAGATGTAGACGAACTTCATGTACAAATCAGAACTTTATCAACAATTCTTAAGCAAATAAATGAAGTAAGAAGGCAGGGCTATTTGATATAAAAAAAGTGTATTCCTGATAGGACAATACCACACAGTAATCACCCAGACCGTAGTGGACAAATTAGTTCGGAATAGAGTAAAGTACTGAATGACTTAAACTCACAAAATTTCACTTTTGAAGTGTTTGTAAATGTTGAGGATAGTGTAGCCAGTATAGGATCATTGAACAGATGAAAAGGTATTTTGTCAATATGCCAAATTTATGAAGAGACAACAATATGTATGAAGAAGAATGAAAGGCAAAACTAACTTTTGCGGATGTTTATAACACTACTGTAGGAATAAAATAATATTAAATACAATGTTGTCGTAATCATAGTAATGATATTAAACTACACATGTACTCCGAAACAATAAAAATAACTCACTTTTTAGTACAAAAAATAACCTCTCAAACTTAAAAATGAATCAGTTAACTGTAAACCTTCTATTTGGATTTAAATAGGTTTAACTGTATTTATCATTATGCAATATTACTGTTGGGTTTTATGGATATTTATTTTTGGAAGTAAATATAATTCATAGCATTTAGTTCTTTTCTGAAATATCATCTTTGCTTTGGAGATGAACAACAAAGTTGAAGGAATGGTTTAAATCCTATGAAATAAATATTATTAAAATTGGCAGTGAAACATTTTGGTTGTTTCATTTTATTCTAATGTATGAAAAAAGACAACTTTGTTTTAATTAATTTTCATATTTTGGTAAAGGAAAGAATTGTGTTATGCCAACAATTTTGTGATTTTACAAATATGTGTAGACATAAATATTATCTACAAGCTTTTTGTCAATACTAATTTTGTAATTATTTTAAAAAAATGATTAGTATTCTTATAATAGCAGCTTATGACAGAAGTTAAAAATATTCAGACCTAAATTTATAGAAAACGTTTAACGCGTTCTAATGTTTATTACATAATATATATTGGTCTGTTAAGTTTTAATTTTAATGATACCTGATGTATTATAAAATTTGAGTCTGTTAAACTTGTAGTTGTGATTTTGACCAATCATTTTTGAGTTATTAAATTTGTTTCAATCAGATAATGTAGTGTAATTGTTTAGTTTCTTTATTAAGAAAAACATTATTTTGCTGAAGTAGTAATTCTAAATTCTATAAATAAAATATTTTTACTTGTGATTTTTTTCTTACTTTAGTTGTTTTCTTTTCAGACGCCTGTAATAGTTATTCCTGAGCTGTCATATCCGAGAAATGGAATTCAGTTGTAAATTCTTCAACTTATTTAGACAATATGTTTTTATTTTAATGTACAAAGTTGTTGTTTTTATTATTTTGTGTAGTAGTTTTATTTATTATTTGTTTTCGATTAAAAACTTATTGCACTATTTTTTATTCAGCTGTAATCAGTACAGCTCTTAGATCTCTAGTTAATTTCCAGATAAGAGTAGATTAAAAACGTACCAAACATAGTTAGTTATTTCACAAAGTATTTTTTTCAAACTTCATGATTGATGGTATCTTATTTACTGATAGATCTTGAGATATAAAAAAAACTTTCTTTAGTTACTTTTTAATTATTACACTCTATATGAGTTGGTAAGTTTTTCACTTTTTAAATTATTACCAGTAAAACAAGTTAAGACTTTTCATCTGTTAACACGTCAGTGGACTCATGGATTTTGTTATTTCAGTGGACTCATGCGGTATTTTTTACCGCATTTTTTTTCGTGAAGCTTTTAGGCAATGATACACTTTTTATTTTTCGTAAATACTTTTTATTGCTTTAATAACATATATAAACGAGTTATATTACTTAACTAGTCAATTATTGTAATTATAATTGAAATTGAATTCAAATAATCATCAAAATTTCCTTGGGTATTACAACTTGGGATGTTTAAAAATCATATTCTTTGGTATTAAACTATATAGATAAAAAAAAAATGACTAACAAAATTACACTTAAATATTATTTTAATGAATGAAATAAAGAATATGTATGAATAAACCATACTTCAATCAGTTGAATCTTCCTTTTCTTGAGAATGTACAGGGGCTTCGCCGCACCTCACACAGCTTGGTCTAGTATGCTCTCTACAAATAAAAACATAGTACTTTTGACATTGGGTTTTGGTTTTTCTGTCGCAGTAGCCACAGCGACCGGTCTCATTTCCATGTTCTTGTACTTTAGTCGGGAGTTCGGCCTGAGGAAAACTTTCTCCCCTAGCTCTCAGTACCTGTTTGATTGTCTCTTTCGTGTTGGTAGGCACTTGTCTTAGAGTGACTCTACGCAGTTCCTATATCAAGGTTTTCAGGAAGCCCCGCCTATTTATGACAACCTGGTTAGCTGCTAATAAAGTTACATGAATCTAATTAAACTAAAATGTTACTGACACGAGTCTACTCTTGTGATAAAAAAGAGCGCTCAATAAAAGAACTTCACTCACTGCTGCTCACAGGGCGACTGAAAGGTTCCCCTATCCCTCCCTACCTATAGACACATGTGGTGGACAAGTATTCTGAAGGTGGAGGGGTTGTGACACAGTGCCGAATAAGTGCAAAACAAAATGGTTGACTGCGGTCGTTTAGCCGCCATTAATCCACTGACGGGTTAACAATATTATAATCCTTCCACAATAGGCGAGGAAATCCCATACCTTCTTCTTCAAAATAATAGAGCCAAATTACCTTACTATGGTAATGTTTGCTTGGTTTAGTTTTTACTCACTAGTTGTGTGTTAAATAATCAGAAATCAATTCTTTTCTTCCTCTATAATGTTATCTCTCAATACCTACTTAAGGAGTTTTTATTAAAATACTTTGCGCAAATGTTCATTACATGTATTCTACCCAGGTGATTTGAGTTAAGTTGCTAAAATACTTTATTAAACCTTGTTGGGTTCATTTTAAAAACTATGTGTTCAGTCCAGTCATACCCCATGTATCACTATATCATTACTTATGTAGTGTAGTGGAAACTTCATTTTCCGTCACCATTCTAACTATAAGTTTCTAATAGCTATAATGTCACAATATCTTAAAAAATCTGTATTTTTCACAATATTAATATTGTTCCTTTTTTGAATAATACTATTGACGTTATTTAATATTTTGTATGTGTATGTGTACTTTAATATTAGTGTATGATGAGAAATATAGTCTTTTGACTTTATTAAGTTTGACTATGGTACCTGAAGTACTTTATTTTAAACAATCAAGGTGTGTGATGTCCATTATTATGTTTTCGGTTATCCGTCTATTCTTTCAACCGTCATCAGTACGGTCCCAAGACTATCTGTACTCAAACTACACTAATTAATTATATAAATGACCATGATTAACTGTTGCATATACCTTCCAATATGTTTTATGTCATGTAAATACGGTATATAAAAGGATAACTTGTGCTATAAACTGAAGTATAATTTATTGTAGGATGAATAAATAACAATGGAACCATTCAAGCATTTTGGATTTTTGTAGTTTTTTTATACTTTGGGAGAGTTTGAATAGCTGATTTATTTTACAAACGTAACTCATATTTGTTGTTTCTAAGTCAAAACACATTATGCATACCTTAACTTATGCAAATTTGCTTATATTGTCAACACCAGTTTCAAACTTATGGTCAATTTCATTTAACGATAAATAAAGAAAAGAACAAATAGATATATTATAAAAGGTGATTATGTGTTAAGTAAAAGAAGACAAATATTATATGTTTACCAAATTTGCAGTAGTACTGTAAACATAACATACTAAGAATTACTCTGTAGGCCAGGTAGTAGTTCTACTGACACTAGTTCACGTTACTACATTATAGGTAGAGATGGTTTAATGTATATGATTAATTTCTAAACACAACAACTTCTTTAAAAATAAAGTTAAATAAAAAACTCATAAAAAAATTGTTTTACAAAAGATGTTCAAACACATTTTCTTGGTATATAATGTTATCATTTTATGGAGAATTGTGTAAACGCTTAGTAAACAGCCATACACTTTTACCAATTAATCATAGTTCTTAAAATTTGGATGTGCAAACACCTAAACATTTGTTTCTGTATTTCATATAAAAAATATACAAGTATCAAGAAAATAGTTAATATTTAAATTACGTAACATAAATATACCTACATTTTGATTTTGTATATTACAAACAGATTTAATCTATATCCATAATTTCATATCCAAGGTTTACCTAGTACAATAAATCATGTAGTTTTTCAAAATGTTAGTCCCTGTAGTTCCATATTTATAAAAGCAATTCTTTACCCCTCCCACCCCTCTGCTCTAGGGCTTTAGAGTTAGGTCAATTTAAAAGAGCCAACACTGAGGTATTACCAAAAAAAAAAAAAAAAAAATTATGTTAGTTGTGTGCAAATGTATGTTAGTTTTTTTTTGTTCAGTAGGAAATAATATTGGCTATACAAAATATTACAGCTGCTGAAAATAATTCACAAATATTTCAAATTGATAAATGTTCATTTTGACCGCTTGCCACTTCACATACATCCTAGCGCATTGCATGTTTTCTGTGTGCTAGTTTATCTGACTTTCTAGAAGTAATGCACTAGTTTTTAATATAAGTTTGCTTACACCTAATTGCTTGTACGTTTATCACCACATTTTTATACTTAAATATGACATGAACTACTATGATATGAAAGCAATTTTATTCACAACAAAATTCAGGTTTCAGTGTACTTACTCTGTACTACTAATTCTAATCAGTCTTAATTTGGATTATAACACTAAGTAGAAATTAGTTTAGAGTACAGTTAATCAATCTAAATAATAAAGACATTTTTTAAATCGAGCTTCTACGCAAGCCTTCCACTTGGTTATTATTGATCAAAAATAGTCAACAAAATTGTGATACCACTGCTTTTATTGTCACAAGTCAATACATAACATTAAACTTTTTTGATCTACTAAAAAATACTTATTTGTTCATTTGGAGAATCCTTCACTTAACACCGGGGTGGCAGGTTCTTTACTGTTTGAAAGTAGAATGTTAAAAGTTTTAATTTCAGTATTAGGTGCAAATAAAAACTATACATTTTTATGGATTCTAAAGTATTTAAAATGTGATAAACATAAGACCATAAGACTATTTTTTGTCTGATACCTAATTTAGCTAATTCTAAGCATTTAGAGAAAACAACACAATCATCTAATGGTGATTGGAGTTACAAAATGATTTGTAAAAACAAAAAAAGAAATTATTTAAGCCTGTTCATATAACTTCTAATAGATACTGCTTTATTGAATTAGGAGTTTGTTTGAAGTTTGAACAAGCTTTGAAATGGATTTTACCCCTTTGAGTCTTAGTGCAAGTCCATATTGGCGCACCGCACCTAGCACTGACCTTTGCCCCAGTAATGCACCGACCCACGTACCATTGCCCCAGGACCAACACGGCCATAACAAAGCACCGCACCATCCTTTAGTTGTTTTCAAGCTTTTAAGATGTTCTTCCTCATCGTCTTCTATGGGCGGTCCAGAACCTTTTGCACGTCAGCCTCTAGGGCTTATTGCGCTCCCACGTAAGGATGTTGATCCCTCAGTTACCCTTGTCAAGATTCATAAGCTCATTGAACTTAAGAATCCTTTTAACAATGGGAATCCTAGGAATTAACTTAGGAATCCTTCTTCAGATGAGGATCTTATATTATTAGAGCCTAATTTAAGTAAATATCTAATTCGTAAACCGAGAAGATAGAGTACATCTACTAAACAAAAAGAGGCAGCAATATGGAGAATTTCGACACTTATACTCGGATTTAAGACTAGATCCAGAAAGATAGCGGCATGAAGTGAATGTTTCATGTTTTTGCCATTTTTTATAAATGGGAAACGTAAGGTAAATTAAATACATTGAGAATAGTGATAACTATTCTTTAAAAAATACTTTATATCGGGGTGTTAATAGCTGCTTTCAGTGTTAAGTTTGTTTGTTTACAACATTTTGTTTGATAGAAAGTTAATGTGGTTTTCCGTAATATTTATTATTTGCCATGAGCTAAGTATTAAGTAGTATAATTTAAAATGTTCAACCTACCTGTTGATTTACATTCTGGGGCAACTTTTTTCCACCATTTCTGAAGAATCATGCTGTTATGATGATTTTCATGAGTTTTATCCCACAAAGGAGTTCTTAAAAATACTTTGCTTATCAATGTCCGTTTGTCCTTATTAAACGAAAACTACTGTACGCAAAAAAAATACTTACTATACTGTTGAATTGACTGAATTGAACTGAACAAATGATCGAGAGTTCGAGGTACGAGGCAAAAAAAATAGTATCTCAATTCCTTGGTGCAGTGCGATGATAGTGTGCTAGGGGCGGTGCGATGCTAGGGGTGGTGCTTTGTTGTGGCCACGTTAATATAAAAACATAGAACATATTTTGATGCGAGGGTCCGTGCGATGCTAGGGGGGAGGTGCGGTGCTGCGTTGTGAACAGGCAGAAAATATGCTTGATCGGAAAATATGTTATATTCAGTTTAATGAAAAATATGCTGAAAACTCCCAAACCTAAAACTGTGTTATAATATAGGTTTTTTAAAAAAATCCCAAGTGGCCTTGTATAAAAGATATTTTAATGTTTATGCTGCTGCTACCAAAATGTTTCATAAAATTAACTAAAAAACTACTTATTTTGATGTTAAAAATACTTTTTTGTAATTACCATTTTATGTGATAAAACAAAATTTATTTAAACTAGGTTACATACCTTAGGTACCGTCAACAGTTGTGTCCTTCATTTAGCGACGACCGGTTTCGGAAGATTACACTATACTTCCATTGTCAAGTCACAAGAAACACGAAACACAAATAACAAAAAGCAAACCTATCATTAAATAAAGCAATACATGTCTAACATTAATAAATAAAAAACACACGACACACTTCGAGCATGCTGGCCAGCCGGTCGTACGAAACTAACCTCCATGTGAATGCTACTTCTACCCCCCCTCCACTTGTTTGTTGCTTATCTTACTCCCCGGGCTCGGTGTACTTATGCAATTAATAGCGTTGAACAACACGTTAGATTTATATTTTAACTTCTCATTAAGGGTGTTGTCAGTATCGTATTTAAATGCGTTGTATATGACTTGACATAAAAGGAGGTCTTGCAAGACAATGTGACGTTCTGTTTCCTCAACTCATTTTTAATGGTATAATGTAAGGCATTTCCAAAAACAAGAATATGTATGTGTCGAGTATGTAACAAGTCATAAACAAATGTTATTATTATTATTTAACACAAACAACTAAACTCTTAGGATTGTTCGAATAATATTTGGGTGACAATAGAACGTTGTCTTGGAGTTTTATCCATAGTTTGCAATCGAAGATAGATCATTATCTAAGACTCAAAGGGTTAATGATTTAATTATTTTTTCAGAACAAAGTAACATTTGACATTTTCAATACCAGTACAAAAACTAATCATTAGTGTTTCAAAATTATTTTGCAATTATCATTGGAATTTAATAATAAAGTGAACAAATGCAAAATTACGACTTTTAAAGAACAAATATGTAAGGATATTTATTACTATATTCATGGAGGTCTGTGGTAAAATAACACCCAGTATGCTCAATAATTGAAAAAATAATTGCAATATTTTTACTTAAATACCTGCATGTACATTTTAATCATCTTCGATGGTTGATCAGTGCTAACGTCAAATGTTTTATAAGTAATTATAAAACCGGTCGTTCTTCCCACTTCTTTCTAATCTTGACGTATCAGCTTGAATTTCATGTTGAGCACTTAGGCCTATTTCACACTTACCTGGCTGTCTTTTAAACGATGCTATGTACACTATAATTGCTGTGTACAAATGTCACAGTCGGATGAACAATACCCGGTTGCCATGCTATTAGTATGGGAAGTCGGCAGCCTCAACTGCAAGGGACGATAGCCAGTGTCGGCGAAACAAACCGGCGAAGGAAATGGGGTGGAGGGACTAATGACGGAGTACACATCTAGTCGGCGCGAGTCGTTTGCAGATTCTACGATACTTTCCTGGTTTTGTTGTTTTTGTGTTAAAGGATGTGTTCCGGAATGGTATGGAATCTTTGATTCTTACATGTTGATGATCAAAACTTTGTATACTCAACCTAAAATAGTTAAAAAAACTTGTCCCCATCATTTCTCAAATCTTTGAAAAGCAAAAAGAACTCCCCAACCTCGTATCTCCTAATATTGATAGGATGAGCCCATCACATCCTATTTTGTATCGCTTCCTTTCTTGTATCTGCGAAAATTAAAATGAAGTCTGAATGAGTGTCTTTTACCCAACAGCCGGGTAAGTGTGAAATAAGCCTTAGTAGTCATGTTCTAAGTCAAATAAATAGTAAATCTATAAAAAATACTTACTATTGCAATTAATAATTGGTTCTTTTGTTGTTGAATATGCGCATCTTATTATGAAACCACAATTAAAATTAAGTATGAAATCAGGGTGAATCCTGTTAACAAAAAAATTGTCGTAGTAGAACAATTATAGAATTTAAAGATTTAACAGAAATAATGTAATAGTTGCAATAGCTTTAAAATATAATATACAGTATATTTTTATATAATAATAGAAACCAAATTTATATAGTTATTGCTTCAATTATTGTAGTAGGGTTGATTTTATTTCAATTCATGAAGATGTTTGAATTACATATGGTTCTCATAAATAAATAGCAAACAAATAATAATTTTAGTCCGAGAATACAGCCTCCTCCCCCTCCTGTTTTTCAACAAGATGCCCTTATATATCATACTTTGTAATTTTAAAGCAATTGTATACTCTATGTCTAATTTTTAAAATAACTTACCATTTGTAAGACCTTTTTGAGGCTCAGTAATGAACATGTTTTACTTTATTATGAAAGGGCGAGTCAAACATAAACTGGACTTTTGTGCTCATACCGTCAAACAATCTTGAGCGGGCTGGCAAAGTGGGATGTTGAAGATCGATGGGTTATGAGTGAGGAACTTGCTTGGAGGGATTCTTTCTGTCTTTCAGTTCCTTAATACAGCTTTGAATGAGCTAGAGGTTCCATCCCCCATGATTATAATAAAGTTTTTAATAAAAAAAAGACTTTACACCATCTTAAATTTTGACTCAATTGAAGGCACAGTTTGGAGACCCTACACTGATTTGGACGTAAGTGTTTTGATTGGGCCAGCAAGTTTAAGGGTAAACGAGAAAGCGTGGACAATTAAATTCATGATTGACAACCAAGGTCAAACCTCACAGAAGACAACATCGATCCAGTTTGTGACCTCATCCTTCGATATTGATTGTTTATGGTATTGCTTCATAGGTGGGTATTAGCCATGGTATTAGCTTATGCCATAACCACAAAGCATCTTGGCTTCAGAAAGTTGGTGCCTGATTGGTTCTAAGGTGATTTACCAATACAAAAAAGGGTTGGATTGAATTTTTGAACGCCCTCCTCCTGGCTTGTCCATCTTTGATTAATATTGGAATTTTTGAGGGAGGTTCAATCTGAGAACAATCTAGAAGTTGAGGATTGCGTGCATGTGTAATTGGTTGATAACTCAAAGTTAGATTTTCTTTGAAGAGGGATCTACAAGCTTCCAAAACACTGTGAAAAGTGTGCAGATGATTTTATTGAGAAACATTTAAGATTTAATTTTTTCATGGTAAATTTGAAATATATATGTATAAAAAAGTCTGGTTTATGTTTGACTTTCCCCCTACAATTGGCTTTAATGCCATGTGCTACATAATATAATACTTAATGTCAATGAAAAGTATTTTAAGAATCTATAAACAATCAGTTACTATATGTGTGCATTGTTTTAGCATTTAAACAGATTTGATGGATTTAATTACATAATATTTGGCCATATTTAAGTGTCTGCAAATGTTGATACAGTATTTGGATATCATAATTGTAACGGGAACAAAGTTTCCAAAATCATTTGTTAATTTGAACCAAGTTACAAAATATTTGATTAGTGATATTATTAAATAAAAGACTCAGTTAATTTCATTAATAAAGGATATTTTTTTAAAAATCAACTGTAAATATTTGTTGCTTTTGTATATAGTTTAAATTTGTATTGTATATAGTCTTAAAAGTATGTTTTCCTGTACATTGTGGAAATTAGAAATTTGTTATTTTAACTGCAGTGCAGTTAAAAATATTAACTATATTGAATAAATAAATGTTAATTATTAATTTTCGTATTATTTTCTTCATTCACTTATTAAATTAATTTTTAAATAATATAATTTTTCTTATTTTTATTAAACTTTATAATTTTGACAAAAAATACTGTATGGAAGAAACAATCGTATCATCTGATCATCCTAACCTCTGATCATCCTAACCTCTGGAAGATGAGTTTCAAGCACAGCTTTAAGTTATCCAGATTAAAAATTAATAGTGGCAAGACTATTGTATAGGATCATTTTCAAGATGGCTTTGAAAATTATAATTCAGAATACTATTAAGTTTGATTTTTTTCATGCCATATGAGCCATAAGTTGTATGGTTCAGCCCAGACATACCAATTTCATGTCAAACTTAAATCTTATATTTTTCGTAATCACTTGGACTACCTGTCCAACTTAACATTTTATGTAGAAATTATGTGAACTACGAGTATTACATAGTAGGTATATTTTTTGCATAAGTTATCTCTTTGTTTGAAGAAGGTACAGTTAGTGTCAAAAGTATATCTGTCATATGATGAGCTCGGTTGAACATGAAAAGTTAACTTACAGTAATTGTATTTAATTTGACAACTTCAGTTATCACTGTTTTGAATAGTTTATTTATTTCCCAACTTTTTATTTTAATAACTCTTAACTACCATGTTACAAATTGCCTTAAATTTGTCATCTATTTATTCAGTAAACTTGTTTTTTTTGTGCACAAAAAAAAGAAGTGATTTAAAAAATCATAATATACAGGTATTTCCAGAAAGTAAGTTCCGTTTGGTAATAAACCAAATCATGTACAGATAGGAAAACATTATTTCACAAAATCTACAACCCTTAACCCTCCAACAGTCCCATGCTTACTTTTGCAATGCCATGTCATTTTGGTGCGTGTTGCCAGTATTTTTTTTAAATTTGCCTAATATTGTAATTCTAAACCAATATTGTAATTATATTGAAAAGTGTTCCATAGCTTTTTTTTAGAGAAAGGTTAAAAAAATGCATAATATACGACAGTAAAAAATTGATTGATGTGAAATTTTCAAAGTTATTAGCTTAAGAAAAGAAAATATTCAGTAACGGAAGAAAAATATTTAAATTTAGACCTATAAAAAATAGTAAAAAGTTTTTGTATTTTTTTCAAAATATACAAAGTTTTGTAATTTCGGTCTAAATAGAAGTTTATGAAAATATATATCAATTTAAAATATATTTTTTGGAAAATACCAGTTTTTATGTTCCTACTACAAGACTGCTGATAAAACTAGGCCTAGTTTGAATAGTAATTTAGGAATCTAATAAGGCTTTGCCCCAAAATGAAATATTATTATAACAAAGTGTAGAGAATAAACCATAGAATTGAAAATTCTTATTTTATAAACATACTAGCTAAAGTACCCGTTCTTCGCACGGGTTAGAAAGGTTCACGGGGCGTAGCCCGAGGGGATTTTAAGGAAGTGAATAGGCCTATAACTTGCATGGGTTAAAGATCTACCTTTGTGTAAAGTTTCAGCCCAGTCGGTTCAGTAGTTTTTGTGTTTACCCGGAACATCAGACACACACACACACACACACACACACACACACAGAAACCACCTCTCTTTTATAATATTATAGATTTCACTTTATTTTACTTGTTTCACTAAATTAGACCAAACGGACAAAACTCTAACTGAGGCAGAATATATATTTATGCCTGCCTAGACTGTGGGAACGATATACAACAGACTGTGGGAAATGAGCGTATTGATTTCATCAAATACAAATGTCTGTATTTCACAGGACTATAAGATTTAAATTCTAACACTAAATGTGGTTTACTTTACACCAAATGATACGTTCATTTCCCTTCAAATCGTTATGAATATCAACCCACAAATATAGCTATTAGTTGAAGAAACAGCGATTTCCAAATGTGCTTTCTCATTCGTTGAAATCTGACCAAGGTTTACAAAATATACCAAATCTGAAAACCAATAAAAGTGACGAATAATTTGGAAGGCAGTCTTAGTTAAATCTTGACGAATATCCAATAGTGTAATTTTCTACTTTGTAAAACCATTCTGTCCGATGATTTTCAGCCTTACAAAAGTGACAAGATTGCATCATTTCTTTGTGTTTTCTTGCTTGGCGTTATATGTTTGAACGACTACAATTTTAAAACAATGGTTGCTTATGCTTATGTAAATATACGTTTTAAAACAAATTTGTAAATACAAAAATTAAAGTTTACATCATTTCCTTTCCAATGGATTTTAGTGGATGAAATATTGAATACAAGTTGAGTTGTTACAGACTACACAATTGACTACGGCAGCGAACTGAGACCACTCAAGTTGAGTGGTCTGACAGTTCAAGGGTTAAACACTATTTTTCTACATAGCTTCGGTAATTTTCCAGTCATTTGTCATAGCGTGGCACAAGTTTTTGTATGCCTTCTTCATAGAAGGTTGCCGCCGGTGTTTTCAACTTTGTGATGACATGTTATTTCAGCTCATCATCGTTGTTGAAGCGTTGACCACCAAGGAAAGATTTCAGATGCACAAAGAGATGGAAGGAGCGAGGTCAGGGCTGTATGGAGGATGGTCAAACACATCCCAGCAAAAGTCCTTTAGAATTTTTTTTTGTCACATTCACAGTTTGTGGTCGAGCGTTGTCATGAAAGAAAACAACACCTTTTGAGAGCATTCCTCGGCACTTATTCTATATTGCGCGGTACAGTTTCTTAAGCGTCTCTGCAGTAAACATCTTTATTGATTGTTTCACTTCATGGCAAAAAATCAATCAATAAAATGCCTTGTCTATCTCAAAACACTGTGCACATGACTTTTTGAGATGTCAAGATTGTCTTGAGTTTTTGTGTCGCTGGGGTCGAAATGTGCCTCCATTCTATCGATTGACATTTAGTTTCATGGGTGCAATAAGCAATCTTTTCATTAGCTGCACGAACCAGTTCATCAGGAACGAAAGATGGACGTCCATTTCGTTCTTCATTGTGGTCATTATCACGCCTTTCATTGAACTGTCGGACCCATCTTCGCACCATTGAAACACTCAATGCATTTTCTCCATAAACGCAGATTTGTCAATAAATGTCAACTAGTTTAACATTGTTTAACATTCAGAAAACGAATTGCAGATCTGATTTCACAAGCGGTGGGATTTTCAATCAACGCCGGCATTATAAACAAGCACTACAAATCATGTCAATACAAGCATTACACTGTTTGTGTAAATCAACAGCGATCTCAAAGTGGTGTCATTTTCTTCTACTTGACTCAGAGTGTTAGAAACGGATTTTCGGAACTGTTTTTAATATTGTTCTTTTTACAATAATGATTGTTGTGAAATAAAATGAACGAAGACGATGGCAGTTTGTTACAAAATGATGGGAGTTGCGACGGAACTTTTGTTTCGAACCTGAGTGATACCAATATTACCAATAAGTTTTGAAAAAAGCTTTACTTACTAGTTTTGACCTAAATAATGCTGTTGCTAAGCAATAAAATAAATAGTTGAGGCAATTTTGTACAAGTTGGTGTCAAAACTAATTTTTTTCATAAAAATATTTTTTTTACAAAAAACTTGTTTTTCAATTTTAATTTTTTATAATGTATTATTGTGTCTAAAACATTTGTAAGGATAATTTGTGACTTAATTTTGTTTGTAAGGATATAGACAACAAAACCCATTGAAAACTTGTCCAAAATTCATGTTTCTCCGGCTTTTTGTTACAAATTTCTATTTTTTTAAAAAAATATACTTAAATATAAAAATGTATGTTTTATTTCATACCAATTTATAATTTAGACATAGAAGAAACTTAAAAAAAATCAGCCTTTTAGAACTGACAGAAATACTTTTTTTGGAGTAATATTCACTCAAAATTAAATTTAGCTGATAGTAACACAGGTCCCCAGTAATTGGAGTGGAAAGGGTTAACCTTATAAATAGAACTCGATCCGTCAAACTGTTCTCTAGATTCAATTATTTTGTAAAAAACATACAGACAGACGAAAAAGAAAGCATCGTAAACCCATGTTTATATTGTGACATATGTTTGTCTCGATCCCCCGGAACAAATCCACAAAAGGGGACCAGAGAGGTCGGGGGGACACTGTATATGTAGGACGTGCAATATGTCCCCGTAAATAGGAAGCAAGGGCACTTTTTGTCCACCTCTGCATAAAGGCAGGGATCTAACTTTGATCTCTACATTCCACTGAACCTACTTTTCTTCTTTGCAACCACAACTACAGTTCATAGTCTTATACTTAGATGCTCATGTAACCGCCCCCTTTGTAAGAAGCAACAAAGTGCACTAATATTTTCTCCTGTTGGCATCAATTGCAGATGGGTGTGTCCTTCTTGATCATAATCAAGAACTAGTCATTTTAACCATAGGCGGCTCTAGAAAAAATTTCCTGGGGTAGGGGCTAATTTAGTATGGTCGCACCGGGGGTTCTGGGGGTTCGAATAATGGGAACAAATTTATAATTAGGCACCTGGAAATCACAATTTCCGCTATTCTAGCACTTAAAACTTGACTAATCTAGTCTTGTTTAAAAAAATCTATAATATTGTAATACCTGAATTAAGTTATTGCACTTTTCTTAAAGTTAAAAAAACATACAAAGTTTAGCAGTACCGTATAGGATTAATCTGGATTACACTTGAATTTAAAGGTGGAAAGAGAAGACAAAAATGAAAACTCAAGAACAAATGTTTAAGTTATTTAACAAAATTTTTCATTTTAAATTAAAATATTTACTATTATTATGAACATCCTTTGAAATATTAATAGTCAAAGTATAAACCAAAGGGTCTATATCAAGTGTAATTTTCTGTTCTTCATAGCGAACCTTTCTACAATATCAAGGCTTTGAATCTGTTCTCTGAGTATTTTCTTCTCTATGTACAACAAAGATAAGTTTGAGAATCTCTCTTGCAGCATTAAAGTTCTCTGCCAGTTCTTGATCCTCCTCATAGCAGAGAAACTTCTTTTACACGAGGCTGAGCTTATGGAAATAGAAGCAGTTAGTTTGATTGTCTTAAATAAATTTTGAAAGGTTTCTTGTTTAACTATTTCTCTCACTCTTTGAAGTTTACTCTGACACTAATGACCTTTTTATTTTCTATCAAATTTTGTTGTGACAATGATCTAGATTTAACTAAATTACTAGCTTCTGCCATTTCTGCTTCAAGTAAAGTGGTATCTACCCTCAGTGTCCCATCATAATGTTCAAGGAAGGCTTTCGATTTTTCAAAACTCAAATCGAGGGATGTGTGACTTGTGAGGGATGTGCTGACAAGGTCAAACTTAGTAGTGGGGTAACGCATGCACAGGGTTTTCTAATCCACTTCCGGTCTCACTGCACTGTACGACAGCATTTATATCGCAGCAGCATAAGATATTTGTTCCTAGAGACATATGTACCGGTATTTATAAGAGCTACAGGCTTGTTTAAAAAATTTTATTAAGCGAGTACTTATGAAATTAAGAACATACAGTTGAACTTTTCATTACTATTTGTGTTAAAAATTTTCTTTTTGTAACACAAAAAAAATAAAAAAATTTGTGTGAATTGACTTATACATAAGCCCCTCCCTTTAGCCACCACTGATTTTAACACAATTTAAAAATACTAAGTCCACTAAAGTAAGGGATATAAGTAAATCTGTTTTTTTAACTGATTGAAGGCAAGGGGGAGTAACAGAATCATTTATCATTTGCGTAGAAGAATCTAAGAATGAATTGAAGGTAGCACTATTGTGTATCACATTTTTGTGTTAAATACCTTGTGGGTCAGATTAATCTGAATTTTAATTGGTTGAAAATAATATAAATGTTTATGTAGATTTTGCAACTAAGAAAAAAAAATACAAATTTATCTTTTCTTTTTTAATAATTAATTTATATTTATCTTATCTTAAATGGGTCAAATAAACATTATTTATATTTCTGTCATTCAAGTATTTCTATTTCAATGAAATTTTTTTTCTTTAATCTTGTATGATTTTTTTTGAAGTATAGAATTATTTAGTTCACTTTATATTTTCATGCATATAAAAAGAACACAACTATTTTCTATTGTTTTATGATTGGTTCACCAAAGTATTGTTGCTACACAGCACCCAGGTTACAAATGTAACTCAATATTTGAGATGGTTGCAAGGCACATTGTCCCTCAATAACTTGATAAAATTGCTGATTGCAATTAAATGAGCCACTCAGGATGTGCTAGCCCCAAACATTTGTTTGACCAGACATGAAGAGAAATCATTTGCTTGTTCTTCATGATAGCAATCTCCGAAATCTGGAAACTGCAAAAGAATGTGCAACTCCGATACTTGCAGTATTTCAATAACGGTTGCAGAAAACTCTACTTATAGCATCTATGCAGCTTCAAACCAATTTGGAACCATTTGCTTCGTGTAGGGAAAAGCTGATATTAAAGTTTTGGGGAAAGATAAAACAAGAATTGAATTGATGATTGGTCTGGGTATACATTGGACCAAGTAGAGACCAGCTGCCATTGAGGTTCAAATATTTCTGGAGATGTACAGTATTGAAAACTCCGTTATTGCAGTACTTTTGCTTATAAACGCTAAAAAAATCATTTTGAATAAGTGAGTTTTAAGTTGCATGTATCCTTTCAACAATTACTTTTACCTTAAACAAAACTTTAAAATTTAGGTAGTAGGAGATAAATATGTATATTGTCAGTATATACCTACTGTTAAGTAACCTTATATTTATTTTGTCATACAATGTACTATTTTTATTCACTTGTAAAATTCTAACATCCACCTTTCATGAAATTTGTATAATTTGAAAGTATAATTGAAGATGATTTGCTGTGAGGTTGTACTTTGTTAAATTCATGTGTATAATTCAATTCTTTCAGGTTACTTAAGTCAATTTACAAGCTATCAAATATTAATAATTATAATCTGATTAAAAATTCTAAATACCAAATTTAATTTTACTCTTGTTATGTAGAAGATTGTGATAAGATATTGTGATGCACGTCCATCTTAATAATAAACTGTTTGTCCAAACATGTATGTGACCATTTTAAGTTGTGCATGTTACTTTAGCATGTTTGCTTCACAAGTTACTTGTACAAGCATGTGTGTAGTGTAAATCTTATCTTCTAAAGCGAGAGATAATTGTCTGTCTGCTAAATGGATCTGGAATCTCCGTCTAAGGATTTTTGATTTTTTGATTTTATATGGGGCTTTTGGCCACGAGAAATCGATTGCAAATGGTCACCAGTCTGGGAAAATTCGTTTTCTACGTCTTTTTATTAAATTAAAAAGTGAAATTTGTCCATTTTAAACAATACAAAGCACAGCTGATGCAAATGTTTTCAATGTCATTACAATAATCATCTGTTTTCTTTTAAACGAAGCACAGCTGATGCAAATGTTTTCAATGCCATTACAATAATCATCTGTTTTCTTTTAAACTGTATTTTATTAGAGGTAAGCCTAATGCTGTATCTATTTATAGTTACCATGGCAACAAATACTTCTGCTAAATAAACATACCCTTTATTTAGTTGTTTAATGTTATAGGCCTAACCTAAACGATGTTCACGGAAATTTGCAATAATAGTTATTGACGTGAGCGAACTAGGCCCTGCTTATAATCGAGCTTTAGCTCGGTCTCCTGGTACTGTATCCTAATAAAGAAGACATCATTATGGACACTTGTGAATCTCCTAAAAATTTTCAGCTAAATATTACCAATCAATACAAGAAAATAAAATAAAACTTGTTGCAAACTTCAAAACTTACAAATCAATTTAATTCAAGAGCTAAAAAACTGAAGTTTTAAATAATTTTTTATTCAAATGACTCTCATTCATATTTTGGTTATATTTTACTAACAACAATTTAACAACCAAATCTTAAAATATTTATTTTGTTTGCAGTTTGAAGGATTAAATATATCAGAAACTGTCATCGATACGAGAGTAAGATTACCAGGACCACAAGGAAAACCAATTTGAGATAATAAGTTGTTTTATTTTTATATTCTAAAACTTAAATCACATTATAGAATAATGGACCCTTTGTTGAATTGCTTTGTCTCATATTGTTAAAAATGTAAAACTTGTATTCTATTGTTATTTCTTGATCATAAATAATTATAACCTTAACCTTGTGTTGTGCATAATATATAAAAAAAAAAGAAATGTATTGAGTGCTGTGAATTTAACATTATTTGGTATTTCAAAACTTGTTCTTCATATTAGTTCTAATTTCATCAGAACATAATTTCATGTTTTTATCACACATAATTTGTTGCTGTATAACTAACTACTGTGTAAAGAACATGGAGCAAACTAATACTAATAATTTTTTTTTAATATAACTATTATAACAGGGTAAAACTTACATTAAAGTTACTTTAAATTTAAATCTATCAAGCGTTTAAAAATGTTGCTCCATGCAGTTATGTTTTATCTAGTAAATAAACTCTTAAATACAGAGTTGTTTGACTATGGTTTTTGATTGTGATGACTAATATTTACAGTTTGTATGTGTTTGCGTGCTTGCACATATATGTAAGAATGAATCTCTGTTTGAGAGTTATATTTTGTATATTAAGTAATATTTTCATATCCTTTTATGCCATCTGAACTTGGTATTCAGCTTACTTGTGGACGCAGTTTTGAATTCAGACAGCTATGCCTGATAATCTTTATTAATCACGTTAACTCATTGCTTGCCTCGGTTAAACTCTTTACCAACCTAATAATTAAAATAGTTCATACCGTCATAATCTAATCAATTATATAAATAAAGAATGTCCTTCCCATAAAAATGGGTAATCTCAAATCCAGTAACAAATTAAACATTTTAAAAACTCAGTTTTGGACTTCAAATTGTTGCCATTTAAAGAATTTGCTGGAGGAAGTAGTTTTACTGAACAAATAGTGTTTGAAACACAGCTAGTCTTCCAGATTTCTTTTGGTTGCTTACATAGATGTCTCTTGGAAGTTCTTATAAACTTGTAGTTATAGATCAGTTTAACTGATCCAATTTATTTTTGAGCTCAGTGACAATGACATAAACATATTAGCACCTGATAGTGAAAACAAAATTGAAAGGCTTAATTTGGCCTTGGTAATAAAGCAGATTTGGCCAGTGGTCATTGTGTTAAAACCAAAAGTTGCAAGTCTTTC
Source organism: Philaenus spumarius (assembly GCA_018207615.1). Classification (NCBI taxonomy): domain Eukaryota; kingdom Metazoa; phylum Arthropoda; class Insecta; order Hemiptera; family Aphrophoridae; genus Philaenus; species Philaenus spumarius. The sequence continues at coordinate 170,454 of JAGFPH010000383.1, read as the reverse complement.
AAAATCGAATGTTTAATTTATTTAAAAATAAATTCCTTATTCACTATGATCTAGGAAAAAAACTGTAACTTTCATGGCCTTTTGTTAAGTAAATATTTTTAATAAAGGATTGTTATTTTAATAGAAATCAAATTTACTAAACTTATACTTCTTAGATTTTGGAATGTAAATAATGTACCAACTGTCAATGGCACTTCCATTGTTGCGAGTAATAACATCTAAAATAATATAACATCCATAATAAAATCTATTCAATTCATGCCCATTTTTTATGAATCACTTTAAATAAGTTATAAAACCTTTTCTGAATAATAAAAATAATAATATTTTAAAGTAAAACACTTTTATTAATAAAAAATGTCAATAATGAAAATTAATTATATTAGTAATGATTTTTTATTTATTTTTGAAAACAAGTGCTAGTAAAGCCTGATGTGTTTTATATAACATAATTCGTAAATTATCAAAATAGCAATGACACGAAATTAAATTGTTTATGTAACTTTATCATAATATTTATTATAATAAATTTGTCTGTTTCTAAATAAATTTTTATTGGAATTTTACTATAAAATTTACATAATATATTAATTTAGATTTATATAAAAATACTAATCATTCATAAACCAAGAGAAAAAGTTAAAATTAGGACAAACCAAAAAATGAACTGTTAAGATGTAAGTTCTTTATTTTTAAATTTCTCGCTTTCCTCCTCTACTACCCAACCACTATGAAAATATTTAAAAAATGTACAAAATATATTAAATTAGATTTATATAAAAATACTAATCATTCATAAACCAAGAGAAACAGATAAAATGAGGACAAAGCGAAAAAATTAACTTTTAAGACGTAATTTCGTTATTTTTAAATTTATTTTTCACTAATATGGTGACATATCTTATGATATGAATAGAAGTGGTAAAAATAATTGATTAAAATTAATAACTTACCTTAAACTGTGAAAATATTGCAGAATGGTCAAAAACATGGCTCAAAAACAGCAGTTTTTGAATGCCTATAACTTTCTTTGTAGTCGATATTCTCCTAGGCTACGCTAACAGTACTCGTAGAAGGGTCTCTACTAACTACTGAAGTACAAAATATGGCCATAGGCAATGGCTAAATCCCCTCTTTTCAAATGAAAATAAAGTAAATAGTGCATGTGCAACTGAATTTCACAAAACAGTGAAAGGTCAGTTGAAAGGGTTCTTGGTTGAAATCCAGGTTTTGCCAGGAATTCCCCTTAGCTTCATTATTCTTAACATTAATAAAGTAGAGACATTGTGCAAAAATTAAAAATTATATGTGCTTTTGTAAATAATGATTTTTAAATAAGTAGTCATTTGTAAAATCATTTATATAAAAAGTAAAATCATCTCAAGTTCAAGCAGTCCATGTCAAAATTCATTACATTAAAGTTGAGTTTAAAGTAAAATTTTTATCAAATCAAAAATGTTATAAAAATACCATAAATGAAAGTTACAATTAATAAATTTTGGCCTAGTCATATTATTTATTTAGTGTAATTCCTGTCTCCATTTAATTCATAGGACTGAAAAGTTAAAGGGCACTGAAATGACTTGATATTATTTCTATTTAAAGAGAGGAAGACATTTTAAACCCACACAGAGCAAGCTTCCGATTTCCGATTTTTCAGATATGTTTTTCCATTTAAGAATAAATTTGCCAATTAATCAGTGAACCAACAGTAGATGTGACCCCTTTCCTCTGATCCTTTTGGTCATTTTCAACCAAATATATTTATAACCCAAGAACAAAGACTTTCCGAGTCTATGATTGACTCTAGAAGTGTCCAATGATTGCTGAGGTGGTTAGATTTGCAGATCAGGTCAGAAATATTTCACTTAAGTCCTTATTAAGTAGGGAACTATGAAGGGAATTGCCTTAAGCCATCTCTGCAAGCTGCAGTAATTAGCCTTGTTAGGCCACAGATTATTGTACGGTACCTATTAGATAACTACAAACAGAAGATCAAATTTATGTATGAGGACAGTCTTTGTTAAAAAAAAAGAAAAATAAAGCTATGCTGACGAAAGAAGAGAATTATCTGTAGATTATTGCTATAATTTATTGCTATTGTGTGCTAATGGTACTATAATAATAATTGCTGATGATGTTTTACGAACCTACCATTTTGAAAATATGACTAATACTGCATCTATAAACGTAACTCCAATTTGCTTTGATTGTCTAATGGTTTTCAATAAAAAATTGTATACTTCCACTTTAAATAGAATAAGTAATGAGTTACAATGGGAATGAAACGTGTATGTAATGTTCAGCCCACACGTCCTGTCTTGGTGAAAAATAAATGCCTTAACTTTTATGTTCAGATGGCTTATTGGTGTGATGTCTTAGTTTGTATGATTACCATGTTTGTATGTATAAACTAAAATAGAGCTATTTATAATATTTCCACCATTATATTTACTAAGAATTGAATAAAATGTAGTCGAATAAGTACCAAGTTTAAAGTCTTGATGTGATGAGATGTAATTTTATTTTTATTTCTTGAAGATATTTTGAATTGGATCCGACCAATATTGTTTATATGTTAAGATTTTGTTGCTTATTTATTACTATAGGCGTTTTAATAGAATGGGAGCCTTATATAGTTCTATTTATTTGTTTAGCTTTTACTTATTATAATATATTTCATTATGTTATACAAATAATAACATTACATTTACAATTTCGGTTTTAAATTATTTACAACATAGTTTAAGATTTGAGACTATATTTCTTGCAAATTGAATTTTCTGTATACTAATTCATGTTGTACATTTTCACTCTAACACTAAACTAAAAAAGTGCACAAGTTTGACTGTGATAAGATTTATGTTTTGATTAATATTACAAAAATGTTGATTATAAGCAAATAATAAAAATCCTTGCACATATTGTTCGTGAAATTACTAAAAGCTATAATAAATCAAATTAAAATTTTTATTTGAAAATTGATTATGAGTTAATATAAAGTACAGTGCTTGATTATTATGTACCGGTACTTTAATATCAAAATGCGTTTTCATTGTAAGTTATAAGCTAAATACTATCCTTGTTAAAGTTATGGTTCTATTCATAGGTTAAAATTTAAGCAAATTGATCATATTGATCCTAATAATAAATTAGTTTGCCAAAACTTATTTGTAAATAAAACTTGTCTCTTGCCATGTAGGAGGTCGACCACTCTGTGACCACTGGGTAGCAAATAGGGTTTTGGCAGTGCAAAATCTTTGAAGACTTATATATAATAACAACCTCCAGGACCTAACCCATACACCTTCAAGATGTCTATACAAAAACTTTCTCTTTGGTAGTAAAATCCATTTTAATGAAAAATTACATCAGACTAGATTATAAACATAAACTTTCATTGGCAACAATGTAGACTGTTGACTAAAGAAAGAGTGAATCCAAGAGTTTCAGTACTGTTTACTTTGGCTCATATATATAGTGCATCCACTTATTTGATTTAGGGTAAACAGAGAAGGTTGTATTTATACATTAAATTATCAAATATATACAAATAATCATATACTGTATCTACAAAAGTATATACCTTATCAAACGTTTAATCATTTTATGGGTATTGTAGCAGATTTTTTTTTATCCAGATCTAGGTAAAAGTAGAGCTAAATTGCAAAAGATTTCTACAGTTTAGTCTCAATTTAATTCTTTACACTAGTGGACATGGCAATGCTTCGCTATTGCTTGATTTACCTAACCTAAAATTATATTCAGTTTTTGATCCAAATCAGTTGTTGATCAAAATCAGCTGTTGATAAAAATCAGCTGTTTTAAGCTTTTCATACGAACAGCTGTTTTTTGTGCCCCTGATAAAATCAAAAGAAATCTTTCTTCTTCTTCCTTAAGATTGACCTTCCATAAGATTAACATGGCAACTTTGAGGGCCACTGGGGCGAAGCCCTTAACATACATTGAGCTCATTTTAAGGGAAGCACAACTTCAGAGTGAGCTCTGTAAAATGACACCAAAAACATCAAAATCGGTTAAAAACTCTAGGAGGAGTTCTACTCACAAAATAACCCCTAGCAAATTAATTATGTATAAATCTAACTCAGACGTGACCTTAATTTTGTTCACCACAATTATTTTATTTAAAAAGAGATTCATAATCTGTGTACTTGAATAATTTATACATAAAAAAAAAATTTCTACTTTTACTAAAATCGTAGATTTGCATTAATGTTGCTTTACAATTTTCTTGCTGTTTTAAATAAAAGGGAGGTTATTGAGTGTTAATTATTATATAATTTAATCTAATTACGTCCCTGCTCATCCGTTTATATTGGTTTATATTGGATATCATCAAAACAACTATTTTAGAGGACAAAGTATTTGAATTTTGGTATTTCTATTTTTTATATAAGTTTTAAAATTTCTTATTTAATATTTCTTAAAGTTTTGCCAATTTTTTGAAATAAAAATTTATTGACATAATTATTAATTTGTTATTTAGTGTGATTTTTAAAATTTGAATTTTTTTGTTAATTATTACTTCAAAAATTTTCATTTTATATGGTTACTTATGCAAGGATATTAAGTAGCAACCTCTTACTAAACTATCTTCATCAACAAATAGGTAGCACGATTTCTTGTCGTTTAAAGCCCCACAATCTTAACTTCACAAATTTATAGTGTGTAAATTGAATTAGTTTAGTTTTGATATAACCTAGCATACATAATATTTGCACAAAATTTATTAACTTATTAAAGTACCTAAATAACTAGGGTTATTTTAAAACGATGTAATTGATCAACCAAAACAGTCAAACATTTTGTTACATTTAGAGCACTAACAACATTGTTTTAAGTATTTAGGCATTGAATATTTGTTTGTTTGTGTAATGTTTACAGCACATGAATTTAAAAACAGCAAAAACTATCTGTTTGCCGGACCAATTTGACATACCAGCAATTAAACACGTGTAAAGGCTAATCATATATGAAAAATATTACCAGTTACTATAATAATATAGAAAAGTTTAAAATTTACCATAAAAGAAAGTTATTTTACCAATTCAAATAAGAAATTATAACATCTAATATATTACTTTTAGAATACACATGAAATTTATCATAATTAGTTTACTTCAAATAGTTGAGGATTAACTTTTAAAAGGTGTGCTTAAAAATCAGTATTATTACATTTGTGTGTTTAACTGATGTTCTAGTTTTTAGAACGGTAAAATCCTTATTACTGTGATATCATCAAAACAACTATTTTAGAGGACAGAGTGTTTTAATTTTGTATTTCTATTTTTTATATAAGTTTTAAAGTTATTTATTTGAAATTTCTCAAAGTTTTACCAAATTTATGAAATAAGAATTTATTTACATACTTATAATGTGTTATTAAGTTGTGATTTTTAAAATTTGAATTATCATTTGTCTGCTAATTAAGTTTTAAGATCTGTCCTGAAGCTGTACATCAAGCTACCGTAGATCAAAGCTATATATTGTCAAAAGTCAAAAGACATTGTTATTATTTATAAACCATGCTCATTGTACGTTTAGTAAAAATAGTAATAGTTTTACACAAAGAAACTGTTTTCTCTATTCATTTATACAAAAATTGAACTAATATAAATTTATTTATTTATCTTGTTAAATCTCAGGTTATAATAACAATTTGTTAACATATTCATTCATAATGCCAGACAACTCTTTACTAATCTGTTAAGGAAATATCATACTATGAAGAAAGCAATTTTTGTAGCTATTTGTTTGAACAATAACCACATTTTATTCAAATAAATTTAATAACCATGACATAATACAAAAATAATTAAATAAATAATACCCTAATTACATTTTGTGTAACTTACTTTCTGTGTAAATAATATCATTAGGCAAAAATAAGCACTAGTCATTTTTATTATAACTTTAAACTGTGTGTTTATAACCTTTTTACTTCTGTGATAAAATCTTCAATGATGTAGTTGTTTAGTTTTATAAATTTGAAACTGTAGATGTCTTACAGTCAAATTTAAATGTAACCAAACAGAATGCAAATGAAATTGTTAAGGATTGAAGAGTACACTTTTATTTATAAAATTGTATATTATTTGACCTAAAATTGTGTTTTATTAGTATTATATGTCGTAAAATATATGAAATTTCAACTGACTTTTGTTTTTCTGTTTATCCTGCAAAGTTCCTTTAATAGGCCAGTTGGTAAAGGTCAATTTAGACCAAAAGTACCAGTAATTTGCAATACGGCTGAATTTTTTTTATAAGTACATTAAAGTATGTAGATTAACATAAAAAAAAGTTTACCAGTCTATCGATTTCCCAAAGTCGAAAAAAAAATGATAATCGATTATCATTTTTTTTTCGATTATCCTTAATATTTCAAGCTGGGATGAAGATAGAGGAAAATAAAAAATACCACCGTGTAGGGGAGGTATTTTTCAACAAAAAAGGTCATATGTATTTATTTCGTCCGAGCAATGGTTTGTCTGGAAAACATTCGATAATGCAGGTATGTATTTTGCAGCAGGGGAAATCACTAAAAGGGGACATCTTATTCATATATGAAGCGTTGGCTCATTCTAAATTGGCCGAATTTTAATATATCGAATTGAAACTTGACATAGGAGTTAAAATATATATTTTAAACATTTATGCTGAGTCTCAGCATGTTATCTTGAAAATTACCCGATCTAGAGCCACTTGACTTATTAATGGGTTTCTCGATTTTAGGAGTACCGGACCCACCTATTCATTTTAAACAGCTCCAGTTTCGAAAATTTTCAAAATATCAACCTGAAAGTTTTTTTACAAGTTAAATATATAGATTCAAACAAGATCAAGGAGTATACACCTTTTTTATTATTTACTTTTCAAAGCACAAGTAACTTAAAAAAGTATAATTTTAGACCTTTTTAGATTTTTCATCAAAACGCTTGAGTTAATCGGCTGCAGATTAGTCAATTTTTTAAATATAGTTTTTAAAATAAGTGTAGCAAAAAACAATTGTGTTTTTAACTTCTGTACCAATTTTTAAATCGATATGTTCAAAAATGTCGAAAATGGAGTCGTTGAATCCAAAAGTGTTATAGTTAAAACGAGATAGGTAAAACAGAAGACCATTTTCAAGCGCCTCGTTTTTAAAAATAACATTAAAAAAATCGTTCATACTTACTAAGAATATTTATACTGGTGTACTCAACTTGTAAAACAAATTTGATGTTGATATTCCAAAAATTGACGAAACTGGAATAGATTGAAATTAGTTCGTGGGTCCGGTACTCCTAAAATCGATAATCGAAATCGACTCCTAGATCGGGTAATTTTCAAGATAACAAGCTGAGACTCAGCATAAATGTTTAAAATATATATTTTAACTCCTGTGTCAAGTTTCAATTCGATATATTAAAATTCGGCCAATTTAGAATGAGCCAACGCTTCATATGTGAATAAGTTGTCCCCTTTTAGTGATTTCCCCTGCTGCAAAATACATACCTGCATTATCGAATTTTTTCCAGACAAACAATTGCTCGGACGAAATAAATACATATGACCTTTTTTGTTGAAAAATACCTCCCCTACACGGTGGTATTTTTTATTTTCCTCTATCTTCATCCCAGCTCGAAATATTAAGGATAATCGAAAAAAAAAATGTTAATCGATTTTTTTTTCGACTTTGGGAAATTGATAGACTGGTAACCTTTTTTTTATGTTAATCTACATACTTTAATGTACTTATAAAAAAAAATTCAGCCGTATTGCAAATTACTGGTAGTTGTAACCTATACCGACTGGGCTATAACTAAACTAGTATTATATAATTATAATACAAAACAGTAGTAAGGTATAATGACTTTCATAGAGTTTTTGTGGATTCAAACTTCTATGATGATAAGAGATCGGCTGTTAACATAAATTAAAAATGTTTATTAATTTGGTTGTTATTAGTTAGTTTTATAAATTAAGTACTGATAGATTTACTGTAGTTTTTGAAAATACCAATTGGTTTTTAATGAATAGTGTATGTTTTACAACTACACATTATGGTACATACATTATGGCTACATTATGGTTTACTTCATAATGTTCTTTACCTTTAAACAATGACCAAATGGGTAGCAAACATCTTTCCATGTCAATAAAGTTTGATAAAAATATTATGTTTATCCGAAAATAATAGAATCAGACCCATTTTAGATAAACAAAATTTGCTGCTTTTCAACATAATTATATGTAACATCTTATTAAAATACGCATCACTTACATATCTGACACTTTATATTTGTAGGCTTTACTAAAACCACGAATTGCAACATAAGTTTTTAACAAACCCTATTAAGAAATTTAATTCTTTCATTTAAAAAAATAAGCTTGGTCAGTTAAACAGTAACTATAAAAGTTTTTTTAATATGCTAATGGCAGTATCAAGCGAAATGGTTTGAATTGTGTTTGAGTTCTCTAAACTGTCATGTTGTTTCTATATGCAAATTGTGATCAATTATGAAGACATCGAACAAAATTGATTTGGAAAGGGTTATCACAACTCCTGCTAAATTTTTTAGATGTGCAAATTAAATCTGAAATTTTGTGAAACAGCTGCATTCTCATTCTTGCAACTATTGTGACGGTTTTATATGGACATTTCATCAAACAAGTGTATCTGAGTTCAAGTAACCGCATCTCCTGTGTATGTTTTTAGCTATGCAAACTCAAATAAAGTTTGAAGTTTTATGAAACAAGGGTGTTCAAGTTTGGGCAACTGTTTGATTCTTCTTTATTGCTATTGAAAATTGTGACAAAATAAACAGGTTTTTGCTTTGGTACCGTAGTGAATATAGTGGAGGAGTATTAACAAAGAAGGTAGACTTATTTTGAATCAAACTTATGTAAATAAGTCAGCAAGTATACTATGTTGAAGCATTGCTCGTAGGAGTAAGAAGAGCAGTGGCCAGTGGTGTGCTGAGAAACAAAAAAAGTCTCCAGATGATCACACACTTTAATATAAATCAGCCATTTTGAAATCCCCATTTTTTCTCCATTGGTTAATAAGGTGTGCTTACACCTTATACGCCACAAAAAAATAAGATTCAAATTTTAATTTACTATTAACTAAAAGTAAAATTCCGGACTTTTTAACAACCTTATTCACAACTGAAAACCTTGCTCTGCTCACCCAACTACTATACTCACTCTCCAATGCTCCACTATAATCACACACTACTTTTTGATTTCAGTTGTAACATACACAATTTTCATTATGGCAATAACATAAAGGTTTATTTTGAAAAAGAAAAGAAATTTTAATTTGATTCTAAAAATTAAATAAAAGTAAATTTAAAAGAGAAAAGTGGTTTTTAAATAAGTGAAGTTGTAAGCAGACAATAGATGGTAAATTCAATTAATGTAAAGTATTTTTCGAGTGCAGACATAAAGACTAAAGTAACTCAAGTGATCAAAAGTATAACAAAATGACATTATTTTTAAAATGTTAAATTACGCCTCTTCAACTAACCGAAATACAAGCCTAAGAATTTTTTAGAAACAAAATAATCATAGAATCATGTGATAAAGTCATGAAATGTTCCAGAAAGAAAACCGGAATCACTGTATTAGCCGAATTTTTGGAGAAAATAAGAGCTATTACACTTGACCCAACCTGAAAACGGTTTGTCGGAGGAGGGTAAAACTTCGTTTCTATCCGTTTCAGACCATTTGGAGACGATACCCAAAATTCATTAATTTATATATGTTTTACTCCCGGATTGATAAGTGGTAGTAAATATGCTTAAAAAATGCTGATTTTCTTGGTGAAAGGGTCATAAACCCGTGTGCAATTTTTTAGCTATATCGTTCAAAAGGTAGTGGGAGAAATGGCGCAAAAACCTGACATGGATAGTGAAAAAATCATTTATCGGGAGTTTTCTATAAATTTTGTTCCTTGTTCCCGGGACTGTACCTGAATTACCTTTGCACAGGATTTTAGCGCAAAAAAACCTTACATGGATAGTGAAAAAATCAGGAGCTTCTTTTCAATTTTTTTTATGTCCGTTGACTGTACCTAAATTACCTTAGCACATGATTGTAATAAATTTAATTATCATAAACCCGAGTGCAATTGTTGAGCTATATCATTCGAAACCTAATTAAGTTTACTACAATCCTGTGCAAAGGTAATTGAGGAACAGTCCCCGGAACGAGGAACAAAGTTGATAGGAAGCACCCGATATATTATTTTTTCACTACCTGTATAATGTTTTTGCACAATTTCTCCCACTCATAAGCCGGAGTACAGTTTGTGAGTTATATCATTCGAAAGGTAATTAAATTTACTACAATCCTGTGTGAAGGTAATTCAGGTACAGTCCCCGGAACAAGGAACAAAACTGATAAGAAACTCCCGGTAAATGATTTTTTCACTATCCATGTCGAGTTTTGGCACAATTTCTCCCACTCATAAGCCCGAGTGCAATTTTTGAGCTATATCATTCGAAAGGTAATTAAATTTACTACAATCCTGAGGAAAGGTTATTTCAGGTACAGTCCCTGAAACAAGGAATAAAATTGATAGAAAGCTCCTGATAAATTATTTTTTCATTGTCCATGTAAGTTTTTTGCTTAATTTCGCCCACTCATATGCCCAAGTGAAATTTATGGCTATATCATTCGAAAGGCAATTTAAATATGCTACAATCCTGTGCAAAGGTATTTCAGGTACAGTCTTTGCAACAAGTAATAAAATTGATATGAAGCTCCCGACAAATGTTTTTTTCATTATTAATGTAAGGTAAATACGCAATTTCTCCCACTCATAAACCCGAGTGCAATTTGTGAGCTATATAATTTGAAAGGTAATTCAATTTACTATAATCATGTGCAAATGTATTTTTGGAACAGTTCCCGGAACAAGGAACAAAACTTATAGGAAACTCCCATTATTTAATAGTAGCTATTTCCTGATAAGAAAATTTGGCTATAGTAATGCGGCAGTGCTGCTTACGGGTTTTTTAATTTATTTCAGGAGGGCTGAAGCCCATAAAGACCTTCTCTGAGGTGCGCCTGGTAATATCTGAACCTTTCATTATATTTACATATTAAAGTTCAATCTAATTGAAACCAAACATTTATTGTTAAATATTTTGTATTGGTTTGGAGGTGTTTCAAAACTAATATTTCAAAACTTTTGTAGAGGTTAAATAATATGTAGTTTATGCTTAAGGAATATCAAATAAAACAATGATTTATTCAACAGTCATAATTTTTATTTGAGCATTATTATAATTTTATTTAGAAATGTGTTTTTAATGTTCCCTTGCTAACGATAATTACTTTGATACAAATTAACATTGTGGCTGTTATATATATCTCTACCTAAATTCACTAGACAATTCAATGGCAGTATTTGTGGTTAGATTCAGTTTCAAATAATCATTCACATACAGCATAGCTTTCTCAAAATTCACAATAAGTTAATTATTTACTGATCAATAGAAGTTACAAATTTAAAAATCATTCTGTTAAAATAATTATTGGTACACAAACTAGGAAAATAATATCTTTACGTTTAAATGAGATGTGTGATAAATACCTCTATTCTTAAAAAATTACACTCTTAATCAATTTTGATACCTTTAACTTGAAGGCTACATATTGCAATATTAAAGTTAGTCTGTTTATTAAGAGGGATGGCTCTTATTTTTATACAATTTTAGTAGTACATTGGATGCCCAAATATAAGTTTTTAAGACGTGTTCTAGATAGTAAAATCTAAAGCATAAAACAACTGCTTTATTTATCAAAGAAATGCCATTTTGAAGTCAAAGTTGCTAGTTGTTATACTTTCTTATTTCCTCTTAATAATGAAATGTATTTTTAAAATAGTTAACATTGTTTAACTATTGTTGTTGCAGATTTTTTCATTAAATAAATTAATATTCTAAGTTCAAAATTATCTCTTAGAATTGATCCAAAACCATTTATTGCAAGGACAACAAAAATATCAACTTGTTTTTATGTTGATGTATATGTTGAGAAAGCTGTACACTATTACTATCAAAATAATTTTCTTTATCTAACAAATAACAATGTTTACATTATCAATTTAATAAATCTTTAAAAAATTGAGTTACCATCACATTATTTATGTTTAACTTTTTAAGGTTAGGTTAATATACACATTTACATGACAATTTGTATACTATAACATTTTCTAAAAATCTCCATTGTTACTATGTACAATAAACACCATAGTTAAAATACATTTTCAAGTGCAAACATACAATTTTGTTAAACATTTTTTTACAATTTTTTATTCCACAACACATAAGTAGTAAACATTGATATCTATGTTCAAAACTGATGCATTTTCTTTCTTCTAATTTGCAAAAAAAATTGCTTTACAGTTTATTGACTGTTAACATGTATAAACAGAAGTTTTTATCCAAAAAATAACTATCTGACATTTATATGAGAAAAGATGCATATTTTAATTGCAATTGTTTGCATGACATTAATGTACAACATTTACAGTACATTAAAAAAATTTCTGTTATAGAAACCATCAAAGTTTACATATTGTAGCTCTAGTTCTAATAAAGACAATATATAGATTTCATCATTTTATGAAAGTACTGAAATTTATTTTATTCTAGAAGTATAAAATTTATACATTCAGTTTTTATATGAGGAAAATAACTGAAATACATTTTATATTATTGATTATTCAAAACATAACATTTTTTTTATTAAAGGTTTTATACACCTCTTACCTAATAAGGCATTATTATTTAAAAAGATATTAGATATCTGTTTTATTATTTCAACTTTTGTTTAATGTCACAGATCCATTTTATTTTACAAAATCCTCCAAGTTAATAACAGTTCTTGTGTCTATGTAAAAGATTTTAAATTAATTATTATAAACTCACATACATTTGCAGTTACGACTTACTATCAAGTAGTAAATTGTTATACGGCTTTTGTTCAAAACTGTGTGGAGTGATTATTAACATAGAATTAAACTATAAATATGTAATACACACTCAAGATTTTTCAGTTTTCTGTATAGTTTCTGAAATACTTGTGTTATTAGGACAATTTCTTCAAAAGCAGTAATAATGATTGTAATAAAACCAAATTAGCAAAATATATTGAATTTATTATATAAATAATATTCAAATACATGAAAAATACATTATTTTATTGGTCTCTTTATTAAAAAATAAGGAATAGAAACTAAATTTTTAGAAGAATACCTCACAAATAATATGAAAAAAATTTGTAAATTTGTTGACAATAAATACTATGCAATAAACACTATAGGTATTACATGTATATGGTGGCCAGAATTTCAAATTGTGTTCCGTATAAATAAATGAAATAAATAAAACTACTTGGTAGGCCTATTGGTATAAATTTTAATTTTGATTAAGAGGATACCTACAATAATTAATCTATCCATGTTTGGAATGGATTGCCTATATGTGTAAGAAGTGTGAATCTGCTTCAAAAACTCCGATCTTTTCTAATTTTGTTATTAAATTTCCAGTCCAGATTAAATTTACTAAAGAAAACATCCTCTTAACAGAAGCATTTCAAGCAGGTAGACACACGATCAAAAGGGATTCTTTTATTAAGTTTTCCTGTGAGATTTTGTTTGTTTTAAAATGCTTAAATGTGTTACAGTATTTCAATCTCCCAATGTGGTAGAAATAAAGATAAATATCAATATTTTGTAATTTAAGTTTGCTATTTTCATGTCAATATTTTTAAATCTTTTTCTTCATTTATTGCGTGTCTGGGACACATCCGAGAAGTGTTATACGTTGAGTAAAATTCCCGGATTGGCAATGGTTACCCTAATAATTACATTTGATCTGTGCAATGCAAAAAGTTTCAAGTAAATGACACAAGTATATTTAATATTAATAGAGTTAGTATAGTTACTTTAAGTGTATTTCTTAATTCACAGACACTGAGGAATAAAATTACAATAAATTTTATACCACATTTAAAATATATGTATATATAGGCCAACAAATTCATCTTTGGTATGTGGTGTTTAATATTGTGCTTGTTTGTTATCGTAGCATATAAATAGTATTTGTCTAATCAAATCGAATACACTACCATTTATAATTTTATTAAAATTATACCTAAAAATTATACAATTTAAAAACATAAGAACAAATCAGAATGAAACAAATTCTGATAAATACGTACAATGGTTCTATGTAATGCTAAATATTAAAAACATATTGCAAACTATAGATCTAAATAAATATTTGCTACCTAATTAGTTTGATTTCTCTACTACATTGAAGAATGTATATAGACAAACATTTGTATTATTGATCTTATTTAGTTTGTATTGTACTAATACAAAATTTAAATTACTATTATTTTAATCTAGGATCTGGAACTAGCTTGTGCATTATAGGAACTAACAATACAAGCCTGGTATTCTTAACAGTTACTCAACTTTATCACGCCAAACTAATTTTAAATTTACAATATAAGGTTACAGTAATTAAAAAAAAAAAAACCAAAAAACAATTCATACCTGTGGATAGGTTATGAACAAATAAATATCAGAGTCAATATAGGTTAAGTAAATTTTTTGCTTGGTTATTGAATAAATTGTTAATGCTTAGTGATTTATTTGAAATGCACTAACATTACGGACAAACCTTTCAGTTTTGTTGAAAATTAATTCCCGACGAATTTAGTATATTTTTACTCTGGAATTGGGAATTCAATTTTTAGAAAGGTTTACTACCGGTACTTTTCATAAACATTACCGGTACTGTTTACATTCATTGTACTGCTATTAGGGGAGGTTCTCATAAAGCTGCAGTATAATATGTAATATATATAACAAAACAACAAATAAGACTGGATATATTTTATTTATAAAGTTTAGTGTTGTAATTCAAAGTTTATAAGTTTTAAATTTTTAACTTTATAACTTGAGTTTTGTTGAAAATTAATTCCTAGCAAATTTAGAATTTTTTTAGAGTTTACAATGTTATACTGGTCATAAGTATTACTTTTACATTAATCTACTGCAGGCCTGCTGCCTAATAATGGATAGTCCCATAAAGCTGCTTTGTAATAGCAATTTATAACTAAAAACAAAAATAAGAGTAGATATATTTTCTTTATAAAGTTTAATCGTTTTGTTTGTGAAACACCTAAGTTATTACATTTTTTTAAAACTTGTAACATTATATTTTAAATATTTTGTATACTCTATGCAGTATGTTTGTCACATCTTTTAAATAACATAATCTAATAATATAATATGGTATAAAACACGTATAAATAGAATTTATAGTTTTGAGGGTACAACATTCTTTAAGTTTTTACAAAACTTTTGAGATATTTGTTTAAGAAAATTATGCTGTGTATAACTTATATTAACCATCAGAATTTTTTTTAAAGACAGATACATCAAATTTGTTCTTTTAATCAAATTACAGAATGATATCCTAAACTGATTCAATCTGGTTAGATATATATTTTTCATTTTAGAATATTGCCATGTTGTTGTATGCTGTAGATAAGCAAAATATAATCTTATCATCAAGTTAAAAAGAAAATATATATATATTTGGGGAGACAAAGTAAGAATATAACTTTTATCTTGGTTCCCAGTTTTAAAATACAAGAATGCAACAAGCAGCGTTTTTGACCTGGAATAAAAACATTTTTTAAATGCTACCATGGTGATATTATTTCATATTCTTATATTAGCGGTACTCTAAAAGACACATATTTTGGTTTACAAAGTTGAAAAAATACTGTCCCTTGCAGATTATTAATTATTACGAATTAGTGAATATTATTGCAATTTCTGAGCATGTAAGTGACTTACAATTTATAATTCATCTCAGTGGGAAGCTTAACATACGGTATTTGAAACTTCTATAATACAAAAGTGGCCATGGTGGCTAGTACAAGATATCTAAAACTTAAATGTAAATTGGTAATTTTATAAACAACTTTTCTAAATAATCATAATAGCAAATTCTAATGAAAATGAATTGAAATGATGATACATAATGTCGTAAACTATTATTTAGTATTTTAATTTAATTAGTTTGTATAAGTTAATTTTCAATACAGACCTTATAGAAATTGTAAAGATGGCACCTCATCTTATTTTTTGCTGAAGTTGTCATAAAATTTCTATCCAAATTCATTAATCTAACAACATGTTTTTCTCCAAAATGCTATTAAAATTGTGTTATACAACTTAATAATTTTGCCAATGATATAAAAACTCAGACCATATTTAGTTTCATGTTCCCTGTGTTACTTTCAAATGCATTAAATCATACAATTTAACAAAATTTATTTTGAAACTGTTTACACTCTCTGCTCCTTACCAATATAATGTTAATTTATGCTTAAAATAGGCTAAGAGCTTTCTACTGAGTAGAGAGAATTCTAAGCTTTAAGTCACTCATAAGTACTGAAATTACAATCAAATTCATCCATTCGTAATAATATCTCAACAAGAGATAATATTTTTAAACTTTTAACCAAATTGTCTATTTTTTAAAGAACAATATGAAATATAATACATAAAGTGTATATAAAACAGTAGTATCATGGTTACATTAAGAATCTAAGAATTTAAGTTTAGTGATTTTTCTGACACTCTATAGATGTACCAGATCAAAATGAATCCTACGCTTCTTGCAGTTTTCTATTTGAACTAAAGGAACTCAGATAAAAATGTATTTCATACTTTTAACTCACTCTGTATAGTTTCATAAACATTTTTACATTTTCCAAAGAGTGCAGGGGATTCCACTGTTACCTTAATTGTTTTACAGAATGTGATCCAGATTTTGATGAAACAATAAAATAATTTAGATAGTTTATCAATCATTAACACCGAACTTAACCACATGTCTAGATTAACAAATCATTACATCTGAATATTTGGCACACTTATCCTATTTACATGAACATATATTAAAGCAGTTTAATTTATTATGGCATCGTTGTGTGTCTTAAATATAATTTCATTTGTATCAAAATACTTTTATTAAACAGTAGGAAAACATATACACATTTAAAAGTTCCATAATCTACTATTTACAAAGTATAGCCACACATGAAACGCTCTCTCCTCAGTAAATAAATATATATATATTATGTATTTAAATTTAACAAATCTTTGAATTAAGGAGGATCTGATATGGAAGATTGAGTTAGGTACCTACCTATCAATGGGATCATATATTTATAAACAAAACAAAGTACTTTATTAAATAATGTACTACAATTTGTATAGATAATTTCAAACTATAACCACGCTTCCATCATAATGAAAATTTAATTCCATTAACAATGCACCCTGATTGGTGTTTCACTTACTGTGTCCATTATTTTTAAAACTATTTAGGACTAATTTTATTTTATCTAGATACCTATGCCTTGCAAGCATACAATTTGATAAACATATATTGTTCTTACTACATTAACTAAAACAAATAAAGTAATAGTCTTTAATATTCATTACCCCAAAATTCTAAGAATATACAAATATATTTCCTGGAAATATATATGCCACATTTAGTAAGCATTGTGTCGTACAATATTCGAACAAATTCAAAATCTCGAAGTTGTATAACAATTATAGTTCAATTGTGATAAACTGACGTTTACATAAGACGTAAGATATCACTGTCTGAGCCGTTGAATCATATATATGTTTTCGTTCGAACTATATTACATTTTTCGTTAATCTTTCGTGACCTATTTCTGAGATTTGATTCAATTATTTGTTAGTTACTTGAAAGTCCATTATAAAATCAATGTTTTCATTGTTTCAACCAACTTTTATCCATCTGTCAATTGAATATTCCAGTGCTGCCAACCACCTGAAAAAAATTGTAAATAATACTGGAGTTTGTTAAAGTATTTTTTTAAAATATTTGATCATTTAATTAAAGAAATTTATTTGTACTATTTAGGATTGTTACATTTCTAAATAGTTTTTTATACTGTAGTAGATGCATGGTGTTTATTATTTGCTGGATAAATTTAAAACTTTTTACAAATTTTGAAATGATTACTTTAAAATTAAACGAAATAACAGTAGATATAT
>JAGFPH010000383.1:140582-152215 GCA_018207615.1 Philaenus spumarius | reverse complement strand
TATATTTTATTTTAACTGCTTATAAAGGTAATAAGATTTCTCATGAAGACAAATATTATGATTATGTTATAATTTATCCCTTCAGCTAGTTAAAAGTTTTTTAATGTGAAAAAAATAACAGTACCTACAACTCGAGTACTATTATCTAATTTATTTATTTTGCACTTGAATGTTGGGAGATTAAAAACGTCTGTGGGTTTTTATTTTGTTTTCAGTTTCAAAGTAATAATTTTAAAAAAACTTTATAAACGTTCAAAGTTATGTTTTTTGTTTATACATATAAAACATGATGAAGTACCCAGCATAGCTCATATCTGGTAAGATATCTAATTTCTACTTGTGAATAATTAGCTTGCCCCTTGTAATCAATACTTTATTGTAGATAAGGGTGGACCAGGTAAAGTGTGACAATAGCTAACTTTTAAAATACTATTCGGACAAAAATGTTTAAATATAACATTTGCCCTTAATTTTTGATACCTTCTGGACTGTGTATAAATTTTTTTCAAAATCCGCCGTTTTCAATCCAAAATGGCAGCCAACTTAATTTTTTTAAATGGAAACCCCCCATTTATATGACGTTTTTGGATTTTATGGGCAATTTTAAGACTTTTTTGTTCTTTACATTTTTTTGATAAACCTAACGGTTCTCCTGTAAAACGAAGTCGAAGTTTCATTTTCTTACAGCTAACCACTCATAAAGGTTACAATAACGAACATCTAAACCATGCTTCAGACAACAAAATTTTATAAAATCAAATTAGTACAATAAAAAAATATTAAACCATCACTCTCCCATAAAATTTAATTAAAGCTTTCAAACGCAATTGAGCAATTTAGGACACATACTAAAATTAGTATTGTTAAAGTGGTTTGTATTTAAATGCCTTTGAAATAAAGCAGTCACGCTGGTTATCTTTTTACAACAATGCAACAGCTGTTTCCGGATTCTTCATTGTTGCCTTTTAATCAAGTTTATACCACAGTACTAATAACTTCTAAGGTCCTGACTTTCAAATTTATTGTGTTTTTGTGTGAGTTGTATTTGCAAAATGAATGCATATGAAGAAGCTTACAGTATGTTCCTCATATTAGGAGAGTGTAGAGGAAACTACAGAGATGCATCAAATTTGTTTTCGGTGCGTTTTCCAAACCAACCACCAAAGTCTCGAATGACCTTTTTTAAGACTAAAGAACAGGTTCTTCATAATGGGTCTATCCATACTGATAAAAAAAGGGCTAAGAAAATGGTTTAGAAGTTGGTTATTGTAACCTTTATGAGTGATTAGCTGTAAGAAAATGAAACTTCGACTTCATTTTACAGGAGACCGTTAGGTTTATCAAAAAAATTTAAAGCACAAAAAAGTCTTAAAATTTCCCATAAAATCCAAAAACGTCATACAAATGGGGGGTTTTCACTAAAAAAAATGAAGTTGGCCGCCATTTTGGATTGAAAATGGCCGATTTTGAAAAAAATTGTATACACAGTCCAAAAGGTATCAAAAATTAAAGGCAGATGTTATATTTAAACATTTTTGTACAAATCATATTTTAAAAGTTAGCTATTGTCACACTTTAGCTGGTCCACCCTGTATAATGAAGCACAACAACATTCATTTATTTATTTTGTTTTCCTTGAAACAACTGTAAAAGAAAAAACTTCAACTTTCTTCCTGGAGAAAAAAGTAAATGAAAGTGTGGACTCTAGTCTTTAAAAGTGTGAAGCATTTGTGAAATTTTGTTCAATAGTTTTTCAAATACAGCATTTTGAAAAAATGCTTGCAAACCGGAAACCTGAAAATCCTCAAAACAAGATTTTTTAAACGGTTAAAGATTAGTGAAAACATTTTCCGTAAATATTCCTCTTTTAATTCTACATCTCGTGATGTAGATATCAATTAAATTTAAATATTATTTGTAACTGTTCATTTTGGAAATCACGAAAAACTGAATAATTCGAAAAGTGATAGCGTTATTCAAAAATTAAATACAATGTTCTGTTCTACATGAAATTATGTATATTTTAATATCCATATCATAAAAAAATTTCCCCAAATGTTTTTTTTTTAAATCTCTACTTTTATAGAGTTATTTTTTCGAAAACTACCTATATCAGATATTGCAATGTTGAAAGTGTCCTATTAAAATATAGACTTTATATATAATTAACAAATTATTTAATAACTTTCTTTTTTTTAGTCGTCGAGCTATACAGTTTTGAAAGAAGCTTAAATTGAGTACCAGTTTTACTTAAATTTAATGACAATAACTCCCAATGTAATTAATATTTTTGAAAAATTATGGTTCATATTAATTCAACTCACCATCCTACTTTTCTTCATCATTTTTTCATGTGATAAATCAAATGTAAATCAAAAATGTTTACCTTAAAATGTTGTAAGGGGTAAATTGCATAAAACTCTTATTTTCTTTAGCTAATATCCCGGAAAACATACTAACGATCAATAATAATTAGTTTATCTAATTCACAAATTACAAAAATAGAAAATATCTCACTATTATAAAAGTTATGCCAAACAAAATATTCTGAAATAAATTAAGGTAGGCATTAACTTGTAAAATCAAAACAGTACGGAGACCGAAAACAATAGAACTGTATTTTATGTACTTGATAGCAAGTAGATTCAATTTATGTCAGCCTATTTTGTTTATAGGAAACAACGTCACAGCAAGAAGAAGTAACTTCAAACGTTATTTAGGTATTTTAGAAAATATAACTTAAAATAAACTAATCTAAAATGACAACTTCTGCAATAGGGAATTTAAAGTTCAACTTTTAAAAGGATAAAGATTGCAGCATGTGACAGAACTGGTCTGAAACATTAATTTTTTTATTTTTAGGCGGTTAATGCACTTACGCAGACCTCTTTTAACTCCATTATTAAGATTAAATATTTGATTTAACAGCGCATTCTAGTTACAAAAATAAGAGATATTTGCTTCAATACATTTATAAGTCCCCAGACTGCAGCACTGATCAGACGACACTCCATTGACTTTTAAATTTGACCTACAATGCGGAGTGTCTCTGTCCATTATGCATGGTACATGAGTGTTGTATTGCCATCTCAGGAGAGGTCGGCGGATACACTCTTGTGCATGTGTTCGGTTCAGAGTGACTTCACTTGGGGGGAGGGCGGTGGTTTAGTGGGTAGTGGGTCCAAGAGGATCGAGCCCCACAGTACCTTCTCTAACGAGAGGTCTGCGTAAGTGCATTAACCGCCTAAAAAAAGAAAAAAGAGCATTCTAAAAAAAACTATTTTGGAATAGTAAATTTAAAAGTATCTAGGTAGCAGCACATTAAGAGACTGATGCGAAACTTTTGACTAACAATATCAACATGATTCCAACATTTGGCAGTAACATTGTAAAAGAAATTTGCAAAAATAGTTACCGAGAATTCCTCAGTGAAGCGGCACAGTTTTTTTTTTAGGAAACAATAAATTTGTCTTGCCTCACTGTTAAAAATCACTCCAAAACAGAATAGTAAATCTGCACTAAATTTACCAATAGTTTAATCTTTGTGAACTAATCTTTTTATACGTAAGGTGCTGTCACCTGGATTAAAATTTTTTTTAACTATTAATCGTAAGGTTACAATAGTCTACAGTGACTAGATAGAGACAGTGTGGCCAAGTGAGGTCTTGTTTCCTATTGGCCAGCAGCCATGTTTATCCTAAATTCTTATCTGTTTCTATTATATTTGTTAAATGTTTTGCACGAAAAAACAGAATACACTTTTTAAGAAGAAACACAGTTTTTATTATTTAATTTCAATATAAATATCAAACTGTAACAATTAAATCGCTTGTTTTTCCCACTATAAAAAAGAGAGGTAATTTCTCTTATAATTACAAAGAGATATAACACTAATCTTTACATTATAATTCTGAGCAGATGACATTACTTTTAGGAAAAACATGGCGGCCACTTTCATATGGCCAACACTGTCTCTATCTAGTCACTGTACCCTGTAGAATAGTCCGGAAGATGCTGCTACCTTCAATTAAGTTATTAACTGTTGTAAATAATTTTTCTAGTGTTTTAAAGTTTAAAGCAGACAAAATAAATGTTGATTTATTGTCTCGTAGGGGGCTGCCCCTACATATGAAAAACATTTTGATGTAAGCGAAAATACAAGTTAAAGACATTTTGAACATTGATTAGGCCTTTAACAAATAGAGGACTTCGACCCCTGCTCGCTTCGTGCACCAACTCCGAGACGACTCAAGACAAAGCGAATTGTTAACCTTAAAAGTTCGCTCACCAACACCCGTGGCGAAGCAAATGCAAACAAATTATCCTATACTATGTTATTTTCACGGGAATGACAATAAATAAATTGTTTAGGGCAGAGATTTTTTATTTTTATATAAAAGAGTGGCAATTTGCAAGTTATAAAATATGACCAAAATGTAATTCGGTAAAGCAGTATTTCAAACTGATCATAAAAACCTAGTAAAGAACAGTATTATTTTAATAGTAATAGGTATTTGAATTATAATGTAGTAAGCCTGTTTCGTTGTTGTGTTTGCTATTAAATAACCTAAAAAATCGGTTGTGAAGAATAATTACGGTAGGGTACCGTACCTGAGTATAAATTTGCCAAGTTGGATGTTATGGTAAATAAATGTAAATGCTTTCAAGAAATGTGTATAGGCCTAACTTAAAATTGATTTAAGCTTCAATCGAAACTAGATTTTTTGTTTTAATTATAATATGTAATAGCAGATGTTTGAAAATACAGTAAGTCTTTTTCATTGTTTTTATTTTTATTTTACTAACCAAACCTAAAACGTTGGTGGTTGTTAATATAATTAGCTGATTCTAAATTTGCTAAGTTGATTTTGTTAAGATAATGAATATAAATTATTTCAACAGTTGTTGTTAATCAATTCAATTTAGAATTATGTTGCTAAACTTTTGATTCAAATCACTTTTTTTTATCTGTTGCAGGAGAGTGAGCCCCCAATTTTAACTATTTTCAACAATTAAAATCAATATTTTGCAAAATCCTTTCTTAATGCACCTCTATATAGTTGTAAGAAGGTACCCTGAAAGTGTTAAGTCTCTAGCCATTACAGTTTTGTCTGTTCGTTGATTATGAATCAGTCAGGTCTTCTTTTATTTATAGATATTACAGTAGTTTAAGTTATGCAATTTTATTATTAGGCTACAGTATCCAAAGTTGCACAACTTTTATCTCGCAGAGACAAAATTTGTTTAGCCTATAATTTGTAATTTGATAAATTGTAAAATTTATGGTAATAAAAATATGTATTCACACGTTTATGTTAAAAAAAAAAAAAAAAAAAAAACTATCTTGGTTGCAGTAAATGAGTGTTTCTTTTTGGATGAATAGTTCCTTACCTTTCAAGGGTACCCGTATGATATTTTCTAGGGAGCTAGGGGTAGGGGTAGGGATTAAGGAGTGCCCTCCTCTCCTTCGGCATAAGGGGCCCGGGAAATTTTTCGACCTATCTCCAAAAAACTGTTACAATTTGGGAAACCTATTTGGGTTCAGGTGAAATATTAACCCACACAGCATTGAGTCTATACCTTTACACCGCCAAGGCTACAACTTGTGTACAAGGATACACAAAGCTACAAGGATACATATCGCCTTGAGGCCGCACCAAATAGTGACCCAGCACCTTAAGCATGAACTGTTGTAAAAAATAAAATAAGTAGGATATATGTAAAACGAAACCGTACCGTACAAAACTTTTAAAACATAGCCTATTCTAGTGCTAAACCACTTTTATGTAATAATACTGACTTTTAAATAATTATCTTAAAAGAAAAATACCTGATAGTAATAAAATTAATAATATACATATTTTCTCTCCCTGGGAGCTGTGGGGGGGGGGGAGGGGACACAGCCTCACTCTGCCCATGGGTATGGGCGCCCATGATTATTTTGCAAGTAGTATGCTTACATTGATACAATTTTTTAGCTTGACAAGTGAATGAGAAGGTATTATTTAAGAATAATAACAATGCACAAATTCTCACACACATACATTTAATATCAAACTCGTTTCAATGACAAAGTCGCCATCTTCTGTGATATAACATATGTATGTGAGAATTAGTGTATTGTTATTATTCTTAAATAAAGTAGTAAGTTACATTACTGTGTGTTATATATTTGATAACTAAAGTGTTTAGGAGTGTCTTTCTTTTATTTAATCATTAGTGGAGTTCAGGCCTACTTATTTATTATTTTAAAAACTTGTGAAAATAGATTTCTGGTATTATAGTTTATGTTGGAATAAGCAAATTATTTACAAAGTGCCTTTTGACATGGATTCAAAACACATGTCGTGGATTCATGAACATTTTATATAATGATTGTAAGAAAGCTGTTGGTTGTGATTCAAAAAGTACATGGCAATCTATATATTATATGAACTCTTCTAACATTTTTGTTAAAGATCAAGATAATTTAATAGATAATAACTACCGTGTTCATTTGTGTGAAAAATATAACTTCAAATTATCAAAACAGTCAATTTGTTCATGAAAATTTGTATTTTGCAATAGCCATAGTTTTTAAATCATTTGTTCAAAATTTAATTAAATAATAATAACATCAATAAAATAAATAAGAAATCTTACTCATAATAGTACAGTAAACTGAAAGTTTATGATTATTTTCAAAATACTTTTCATTTTCATTTTATTTATAAAGCTGTTGACACAATTTCAATTGTATAGCCATGGTCAAAGTATTTAAAAAAACGTACATTAAAATTTGAATAATAAAAATCACAACAAAATAATAAAGAACACAACAAAAACAATTAAAAAAACAAAACAAGCAATAAATAGAATCCACAATACAATAGAATACACTGGCAATACCCCAACAATTCAAAACTACCAATAAGGATCTGGGCACAGCTTTCCCAGACTCATTCCTCTATTGCATAAACTAACCCACGGAGTAATAGCCACCTCTCACCAACAAATCCTTCAAATGTTTTTTAAAAGTTAAGTTGTTTTTTATTTTCTTAATAGACTCTGGGAGCCTGTTAAATAAAGCTATTCCAGCTTGAGCAGGTAGTTTTTTATGAAGATTTAGTCTGTGTTTAACAATCTTAAGTCACTCCCCTTTCTGGTGAAATAAGTGTGGTAGTCGCTATTTTGTGCTGTACAGCACTTAAACCAACAAAACAGTATTACCTCCAATATATAAATACAGGGAAGTGTTAAGCAGTTTTCTGCTTTAAATACATCCCTGCATGACTGGTCATTTTTCAAATTTGAAATTACCCGTATGGCTCTTTTCTGCATGACAAATAGTCTTTGCAATTTGGTTGAATTTCCCCATAATATAACACCATAATTTAAATGAAAATATATTAAGCCATAATATACAGTTTTAAGGATATGCTTGCTGCAGCCTTGTTTAGCTAAGCATCGAAGAACAAAAATACCAGAAGCTATTTTTCCGCAAATGGTATCAATGTGGTCCGACCATGTCAGTCCTTTGTCTATATTTAGACCTAAAAACTTAACAGACCTGACCTCTTCTAGTTGCTCTTCACCCAGAAAGATGTTAGCACATGAAGATCTAGCCTCTTCAGTGAGACCAAAGTGCATGAAATGGGTCTTTTTGGAGTTAATTTTTAAATTCGTATCATTAAAGAACTGACCAGCTACATTAATTTACTCAAGACATCTAAATTCTATTTCATCTAAACTTTTACCACTGAAGGTGAGAGTTGTATAATCTGCTTATTGAATCACATTGTCAATATTAACAGATGTTGACAAATCATTAATGTACAATAAAAATAAAACCAGGCCAAGAATTGATCCCTGGGGGACCCCATATTTGAGCTCTACCTTGTTGAACTGCTCACCAGGAATCACTACTTGCTGTGTTCTTTCCGTCATATATGATTTAATCCACCGTAAAGGCAGTCCCCTTATGCCAATATGCTCAAGTTTATTAAAAAGTGTTTTAAAATTTACACTATCAAAAGCTTTGGTGAGGTCTAAAAAAACACTGAGTGCCTGATAACCCCTATCCAAAGAATTAACTATAAATGACATTAAATGAACAACAGCATCTACTGTTGATCTACCTTGCCTAAAACCATATTGACAGTCAGAAAGAATTTTATACCTGTTTAAAAATTTAATAAGTCTGACCAAAAATGCCTTTTCTACCACTTTGCCTAATATTGGCAGCAGTGAGATTGGGCGATAATTATTTACATCGCTCGATTCTCCCTTCTTAAACAGCGGAATAACCTTTGCTATTTTTAATACGTGTGGGAATTTTCCACTCTCAAATGAGGCATTGATCAGGGCAGGTAGTGGTCTCACCAATTCGTTTTCACACTGTTTAACTAGACACATTGAGATACCATACGAATCGGATGAAGTTTTTGCTTTGAAACTTCTTATTGTTCTTTTTATTTCTAGTTCACTCACAGGAAAGAGCATCATTGAACTACTTAAATTGGAAAAACCTTGTCTTTTATTAAACAAATTGGCTTTGTTATATTTGCAAAAAAAGTATTGAAAATTTCAGCCACAGCAAAAGGCTGAGAAAATTTTTCCCCATTGACATTGAGCTCAACTCGAGAAGGGCCTTGATTTGTGCTCCTGTATTCGTTAATAATTTGCCATATTGGTTTTTATATGTTACCAGAAAGGGTAATTTTTTTGTTTATTTCATAAGCCTTAGCAGCTTTTAAGACCCTTTTACATATTTTTTTATAGTTTTAAAAAAAGAAAATTTTAAATTTGTTGTCATTTGAGCACTTATTCTGGAGGCTTTCATTCTTTCCATTCTTTCCCTTGACTTCAAAATCCCCTTGGTAACCCATGCATTTGGCTTAGCTTTACAACTCTTACTACTAGTTCTAATCCAGTGACATGAAAGATCTAGATAATGTAAAAAAATGTTCAAAAAAGAGTCCCATTTTTGGTTCATACTGCCTGCACTCACCACATCTAACCAAGCCTCATGCGAGAGCAAAGATCCCAGGAATTCAATGTTATTAGGCTTTATAAGCCTTTTCCATTTATACAAAACTGCTTCCGCCTTGGGAATAATGTAATTAAGAACAACACCAATCGCAAAGTGATCTGAAATACCAGTCTCCATACAATCAACTAAACCTCCTCTGAACTCAAATTTGTTAATATGTTATCTAAAGAAGTCATAGATGTAGCCGTGACTCGTGTGGGCGAGTCTATGAGCCACTTCAATCCATACCCGGACAACAAGTCTCTGAGTCCTTGCGTGGTCAAATGAACTCAAATTTGTTAATATGTTATCTAAAGAAGTCATAGATGTAGCCGAAACTCGTGTGGGCAAGTCTATGAGCCACTTCAAACCATACCCGGACAACAAGTCTCTGAGTCCTTCCGTGGTCAAATGATTTGTGTCCATCACATTTATATTAAAAACTCCCATGATAATAAAATAAATAAAACTGCTGAACAACCAAAGTTTGCAGACAGGAGTAGACATTGACCTAGATAAATTACTCAAAGACGTTACTACTATGCTTTCGTCATAATGTCTACCTGTCATATGGAAGAAATCCAAGTTGGAATACTGCCATAATAAACATAGGTTAAGTTTGATTATTGTGTACCTAACTAAAATTCATAAGTATTAGCAAAAGAAATGTTTGACTATACCTCATTGAGAACACATCAATTTGTAACTTTGATTCGAAGAATAAATTAAATTTATACAATACAGCAACATTCACTTATTAAGTAAAACATTTAAAATAAATCTGTAAAATGTATATTTTAGGATGTGATATTTTAGGTGATATTTTAGGATGCTTTTAGAAATAGAAAATGTATAAGTGATATTAAAAAAAAAAAAAACTGTGAGATCAAATTCCTACAAAAACATAGATGTGAAAAATAAGGCCAAGTACATGTAAAAAAAATGTTGGCCCATAAAAGTAGTGAGACGAAAATATGACCAAGTCCTTTGTCAAGCAGAATAGGTCTATAATATGTTACATCTTCCAGGCGACATTAGCCAAAATTGTGTTATTAGTTTACCTAATTTAAAGCCAAACTGATCTAAATACAGGATCCATTTTAAACTTTTAACCTTGCAAAGATTTCCTTGTTTTCCACTTGGAAATTTTTCTGAAGAGATTCATAAGGATAAGAAAATACTACAGTAAAAAATCGAAGGCAGTTTAAAAATTAAAATTAAGTGAAAATAGAAATCTTCCTTTTCATCTACCTTAAGGTAGATCTACTCTAAGGGTGGATCGATTGTCATGCCAAATTTCAAGTCTCAGCTGTATGGAAAGTGCTTCATAATATTAATGAGTGATTGAATCTGGAAGTCTGCACTTTTGGACCCCTAAATCTTATGAACAGTTTGTTGTAAATCTTTTAAATTATTTATGGGACATATATGGTGGCCTTACAATGTTATGAGAGGGTGGGGTTCATAACAAAAAACAAGATGAATGGGTTCATGTATGTACACTGTACATCAATCAAATAGACTTTTAAATAATAAACTAACACTTAATTTTGTTCAAGTAAAACACACATTATTGTTACATCTATACTATAATATGTCTTAATATATATTTGGTTATTACATTCATAATTAATTCAAGTATAATATTACATAAAATAAAATATAAAGAGTGAAAGACTTCCATAAATAGCAAAAGAAAGAAATGAAGGAATAAATATCTTTGTTTTGCAATAAATAATATGGATGAGCCTAGTAGAAATATTAATAATCAGTTATTTTAACTACATCACTGAGGTAGAAACTATTCACATTTATAATTTAATGGAGTTTACAATAATTTAGAGCAGAATTGGGTGTTCTAGCTAAATACACTTTAAAGATCCAACACATTCTGGTTTCTAATAAAAACAATGTGTTTTTTGGTATAATTATTTCTGAAAGTTTTCAATTTTAGTCTCAATATGCTTGTCATTTTAGAGCAAGCTAGAGAGCTGGAGTTCTATGTGGGCATGTAGGAGAATGCAAAAGTGTACCCAAATACAATGTACTGTCAAGCGGGAATTTGTGGGTTTAATTTAAATTGTGGACAGTTCAATAAAATCCAGCGAGAATGAAGATACTTTAGAGTTTTGATCAACTCTGAGATTCAGATAGCCTAGCAAGCTAGAGAATGGTTTATGTGGATTTGTAAAATAGTTCAACAGAATCATTTTACAACAATTACTGTTTACACAGTAGTTTTACATGTATGAGTGATGAATTTGTAAAGGGATATAACAGGGTCTTGTAAAGGGACCAGAAGAGTATCTAGGATGGGAATTGAAATGAAGAGTGAACACTGAATAAAAAATTACCACAATAGGGAAGCAAAACGAAAAAAAAGCATAAAATACTGTAAGGTATCAAGCCTTATTGAAAACTAGAGTTAAGTGCATCCATATTAAGATTTGTTGGAATACCATACAATATTTCTAAAACTTGTGTGTAGACTAGAGAATGCCTTTTAGATTAAAAATAGAAAGATAATTAATTTACAAAAATACTTGGCACAAAGTACATAGTAATGGACATTTTGCATCATACATTTTACTTTCCTCAAATAATATTTTATATTATTTCCATT
>JAGFPH010000383.1:118721-140482 GCA_018207615.1 Philaenus spumarius | reverse complement strand
ATCATACATTTTACTTTCCTCAAATAATATTTTATATTATTTCCATTATTATACTTCAATCAGTAGCAAACATATTTATTGGATTAGAACTTCACAAACAAGGTTTTAATTAGCTTGACTACTTTAAACACTTCAAACGGTAAGTTTAAAACTTAATGCATTGGTTAAGGAAAGCTAAGCCAGTATGCTGAGTATGTTGAAAGTGTTTACTGACCATCAAGATCCCCTGAGACTACTGAGATTGCTTTTGACTCCCTCGCCCAAACTACCAACATTAACTTGAGCAAATCTTCAAGTTTGCCTCGAAGATTTGTACTAGTGGCTTCAGCTTTAAGAAGTTATAATAATACAAAATAATAATAAAATCAAACAGAGTACCTAAATAATACAAAAAATATTAACATAAAAGCACAAATAATTAAAGTAAAACACATTCACACATCATTAACTATGTTTTGTGTTAACATTATATAACTTATTTTTAATAAAATTTAAACTTGAACTGGACTTATGAAAAATAACACTATATAAATAGAACACAGTTTCTCATAAAAAAAGTTTAATAATTCAAACGCGTTTCGATGACCAGGTCATCATCATAAGTGTTGGTTACAAACTTATAACATATTTCACAAGGTATGCAATAAATACCTGACTTCTGAAGGTGGTGAATTTGATCCTTTGGTGATCCTAATATTTTGCCTAGACTATTATTAGAGGTTAATGCTATATTTAGGTTAGCCTGCTTGATTAGTGAGTTTTTTACAGTATTTGCTAATTGTCTGTTGTAAGTTATCGTTTACCCATCGTTTATCTGTAGTTCTGGATTTCTTAATTTTGTTAAACATAGCTTTTTTTACAATCTGATCAATCATATTTTTACTGTACCCGTTGAATGTTGCAGCCCGGTAGATATATTGTTTCTCTTCTTCGTAGTGTTCTTGGGATAACGGTAAGTTGACCATCCGGTGAACAATAGAGTTGAACGCCGCTCTTTTGTGAGCAGGTGCATGAAATGAATCATTGGTGATAAATCTGTCCGTGTGGCGTCGGCTTCCTGTATACCGTACTTTAAAGGATAGGTTGTTATTGTCGTTCCTTGTTACTGTACTTGTATGTCCAGGTATGCGAGGTGTTTGTCTTTCTCAATTTCTGTGGCGAATTTTATTGAAGGGTAAAACCCATTAAGCTCTTTGCAAAAATCTTGGAGGTTTTCCTTTTTATCGAAAACTGCAAACACGTCATCCACATATCTTATCCATATTCTAGGAAAATATTTCATACATTTTTTGGCATTAGTTTCAAACATGCTCATAAAAAAGTTCGCTAGAAAGCTAGACAATGGATTGCCCTTAGCGGTGCCTTCATCTTGGGTGTGGAATTGTGAATTAGATTGGAAACAATTTTGGGATACGCATAAATTTAGAAGTAGTAAATATTCGTTGATTTCTTCCTTGCTGATATCGGAGGATTTTAACCAAGTTTCTATCATGTCGATAGTTATTGATACCGGGACACAACGTCGAAAGACACAAGGTATTCGTCTGGAGATAATGAAATTTGTTGAGCCTCATTTACGAACTCATACGTGTTTCTTACTGTCATTGAAGGTGGTGGAGTTAGTTGCTGGAATTGTTTGATTAACCATTTTGCAATCAGATATGTAGCAGAGTTTATTCCTGACACTATTGGTCGCATTGGTTTACCCGTTTTATGTACTTTCGGGAGACAATATAGCCTAGGTAATAGTGGGTTCGGCACTGTTAGTTTCCTTCTGAGATCATCGTTTATTACGTTTTTGCCATTTTTTAATGTTTGAATCACATTTCTTGTGAATTTCGGTAATGGGTTTTTATTAGATATAGTATATGGTCCGTTGTTTAGCATATTTTCAAGTTTCTTTATAATCAGATTTATTCATTATAACGGTTGCGTTGCCTTTATCGGCTTTCAGGTAATACACGTCTTTCTTCTTTAATTCATTAATAGTATTTAGGTAATTTGAATTATTTCTTGTAATATTTAAACTACTTGGTTTATTGATCACATTTAATTTGTCCTTTATATCTGACCTTACGTCGTATTTATTGAATTTCAAGGCTGTTTCAACATCTACCAGTAATTCTTCTTTGTCCTTTTTGGGATTTTCGATACAAAATTCGAGGCCCTTGTTTAACAATTCTATTTCATTATTATTGAAGTTTTCTTTACTCCAATATTATAAACTAATTCTTGATTCAAATGATATTTATGGTTTATGTTATCGTTTATCTGGTTTTCTTTGTTAGGTTTAACTAGTGATTGCAGCTTTTTTCTTAGAACTTCAATTTTCTTAGTAATGTTTGTGTTTTATAACAATCATCATTTGTTCGAATTTTGTATTAAATTCTTCAAAACTATAATTATCTAAGTCTTTGATTATTTTTAAATGAAGTTCTAACGCTTGTAATTCAAGGTTAGCTTGTTTAGAGTACCTATAAGGAATGTATTTGCAAATTCAACCAATTCCTCATTGCGTTCTGTACTATTTTTCTAGTTAAATTATTACTTACTGGTGTATTTATCTTCATGAAATTTGGAAACACTTTTTTCTTTCTGCACATACTTAAAAACCATATATCGTCGGATAACAATCTTACTTTTAATTTTAACTTATGTAACTTGTTCAGCTCACATGACTTGAGTGCCATATTAATAAAATTTAAACTGGAACTGGACTTATGAGAAATAACACTATGTTATAAGTTTGTAACCATCACTGATGATGATGACCTGGTCATCGAAACGCATTTGAATTATTAAACGTTTTTTATGAGAAACTGTGTTCTGTTTTTTATTTATATAACTTATTTTTGTTAATTTGCATTCAAAAAATTCAAATGCATAATGAATGGAATTCAAGTGATTTGAGAAACAAAAACCGATACATAAATTATGCACTCCATGCAATTTTAGAAGTGTATTCCAAAAAACATTAAAATAATGTAAAATATTTATCTTGTGTTCACTTCTTCAAATTAAAATTACTGTGCCAATAAGGAAAAAGGTA
Organism: Philaenus spumarius; assembly: GCA_018207615.1. Lineage (NCBI taxonomy): Eukaryota > Metazoa > Arthropoda > Insecta > Hemiptera > Aphrophoridae > Philaenus > Philaenus spumarius. The sequence continues at coordinate 137,433 of JAGFPH010000383.1, read as the reverse complement.
AAATGCCAAAAACATGAATCATGTTTTATTTTTATCTACGGGTTGAAGTTTTATAACCTTTGATTTTATGAAAACTTCTAAGGAGTTTCGCTTTATTATTTTGTAGTAATTCACTGTAGATTTCATTTAATGCAAACTCATTTTGCAGGCAATTTAAAAACCAAATGTCAATAATATAATGTATTAATCGATTCAATTTACTTACATTTAAGTTATTCCTTATTTAATTAAAACAATTAAAAATAGATATACAAGTTTGCGCTTGATATCAATAAATCAGTTCAAATTATCAAAATAAATTCAGTGTTGTACATATTAACATTAAAGACATCATCTAAAGTAGAGCACTTTTATTAATAGCTTAATTATATTCTACTTAATAATTCAAATTATAAAATTTTTAGCAGTTACCGATTGTTAAATTATTTTCTTACTAAAATCATTCGTTAAATTTACTAAAGAATTATCTCAAATAAGGTCTTTTTTGAGTACCGGTATACAATATTCTAATTTTTTTGTATATACTGTAATGGAATACATTAAAAATACAATAGAAATTAATGTACATTAGTTAGTATTTAAAAAATTGTTTACTGTGGGATAGTATTGAATTTATACTATTGGTAAATACAAAATTATTTTATTAATAGATACTATGAAATGTATTGTCATTTTTATTTATAACAATATGGAGCCATGATTATAAAATTGTTGATTAGTGAAATATAATATAAGTGTATTTCATAGATTTTATAAAAACAAATAACTTGTGTACAAAATAAATGTAATACAGTATTAAATTACTTTTTTTCTTAAATGTACAGATATATGAATTGAACTGGCATTACCTTATCAAGTTCAAGTTTATTTAATTTATCTCATATTTTAAAAACATTAAATAGTACATGCTAATAGTACATATATGATAATAATAATAAAAATTAAAAAAACAACGTGGTAATGTGAAATATATGTTGATGAGCTAAAGTTATTGCACAATTTTGAAACTATGTAGTATTTTAAAACAGAATCAACAATTTTATATGAACAACATATTAAAATATTGTAAAAGTTTGGTATTTTTAACAAAAAATTAAATCTTCATACATACCAGTAACCATTTTGTTTAATAATATAACACACAATTGAATATAACATCCTTGAGTTAAAACAGAAACAGGTACTGAATTAATCACCCACAACTATCCCTCCCCACTCACACTTCTTCTAAATTTAGCACACTGAACATCACTGCTTGATACAGAGCTATTCTTGTTTTGGACAAAATTAAACTACAACTATTTTTGCAAATATTATTTGATACCGGAACTTATGTATAATATAACTATACAAATATACAAAAATCACAAACACACATACTATATACCTACAGAAATAAACAAATGGTTAATCTGCCATAATTTTATATTAAATTAATATAACATTAACTACACTACTAATACAAATTATTATTATTATTATTCAGTACTAATTTTTTAGTATTTACTAAGTAGGCTATGTATATTTGTGTTGTTGTACTAATGTTTTAATTGACATGTGGCTAACCAATAATTGTTAAAAAGCTAAAACAAAATGTAAATGATAATTAAATAAAACCTTAAGTTATTAGCTAAAAAGTAAGTTAAAAAAAAAACAAAGTTAGTAATAATTAGTGGTTGTAATAGCTCTTTCTTATGATTTAATTTTACTAGATACTTAATTAATAGTTTGTATCCTGGGCCACCAATGATCAAAATATTTTGAAGTTCTTAAATCCATTAGAGAAAAAGGAAATGATCGATACTCATAAAATTATTACTGTCATACAAATAATATGGAGAAAGGGAAAGATCAGTAAAAAACTATGATCTGCATAAAAAAAAAAAAAAACAGACAATCAATTAGCATGCTATATAATAAATAAAAATAAAAGTACTAATAAATTCAAAATATTCTAAAAAAAAAAAAACATTAGGCTTACTTACCAAATGACTTTGATGCTTGGCGTTTATACATTTCTAAGCTTGACTTTCGATGAACCATGCGATGAGTGATTGCCTGGTATTTACGACGAAATTCTCTTTCTGAATGTGTTGACTCAATTGAATCCCTTCGGCCTAATAGAGTGTCGTCATCTTCTGTGATAATACAAAAATATTATTTGTAAATGTGTTTGTAAGTATTTAAGCTCATAAATGAGTTACTGATCAATAATTTTGGATGAAGGCTTATTCGGAAATATTTTAGAGGAAGCAGTGTTTCATTAGTGTTTTCAAACAGGATGTAAAGTTGTGAAATATTAAAATTTCAACGTTTAAAATTGAATGAAGCTGTGGGTACATAAAAATAGGTTATCATTATGTCATACACTGTTGAAGAGATTGTCTACACGTAGGAGAGATCTACATCATTGGAACCTATAATTATTACAAACTTCTAACACAATATTTTATTTCAGCATCATATTAATCATGTAATTGTTTTCTTAAGATTAATTATTTGTTTTGAATTAGTCATAGTAAAAGAAATGACAATTTAATAAACCCAAACTTAAGGTTTTGGTAGCGGAGAATGATATAAAATATATACAGTAATATATTAATCTTAACACGGTATTTTGTAAAACAAAGAGTTGACGTGTATAGTTTATCAAGTTCATTCTATTAGGTTTCTAAAAGTATTTAAGTTTGTTAATATTTTCATCTAAACATTATTATTGTTTTTATATGAAGACATTTTATTCCATTATATTAGAAATAATATCAACTGAAACGTATATTATTATCATGAGCTAAAATAGTAAACAAGCAATTTGTGCTTTTACAAATTTTGTCATAGTTGAAATTTCCTTATTCGTATGAATATCTTATATTAGGATATAGCTTTTCTTGGATTTATTCTAAAAGGATAATATTTAAACACTGATTTTGTTGTATTCGTACCTCTACTATCTGGTCTTTGCCAAACTTGAAGCTCTTCTGTATCTCCAATATAAACCCAAGTTGATGAGTTATATGAGTCTGCGTAAATACCATTCCAGTCATCATCATCCGATCCTAAACTGCTTGGGCTGCAGCGTAACTTTTCCATACTTGCATCTGTTGATCTTGTTAATGGCCTATTTAAAATATGAACAGTTATTGTCAGTAATTCTGTAATTCTGTAAATAGAACAAAATATATTAATCACATGTTTTGATATTTGATGCAGTGGAGTCTGGTGAATTATTAGCTTAGGGGTTCATACCTTCCGCGTGTCTGGGGAAATTAAAAAAAACCAAATGTAAAATTGCACTTTTAGGCCATTCTACTTCAATTTGACTGTTTTGAGACATCACTAACAAGCTTGTAATGGGAAAGAATCGAGTTATGGATTTGGTGATAGATTGGAGTTTGTAAATTAATTAATTATAAATGAAAAATTGAGAAATTGTTGTTTTACATATTATCAGTACAGAGGAAAGCAAACACACAACGGAATAAGCGCGCTGTTTACGTAACACAGATGTGAAGTGGAGCTTCGACTATCTTCGGGTGGAGTCTGGAGTCGCTGTATCTAAACTGCAGTTACAAACAGTTTTATACTGGCAATTCCCCCTTTGCTCCCCCCTTCCCACGCCTTAGTCAGGAGTTTCATTCTTTGAATTGAACCGACCAATGTATATGTCGCTTCTAGAGCTGTGCATTGTAACTCGCTGTCATATTTAACAACTTTTTATTTCATATTATTGATTTTATTTAAATTAAAACTAAATATTTGTAGTTGTTAAAATATTATGGTATTAAAACAAATTGCTTGAAGGCTCACTGAATAAGTGAATCTATAGCACGAGCCACTTATTTGATGCTATTAATAATGTACATAAGAAAGTAAGTAAACTTTTACTTCTAATAAGTGTCATTGCAAATTTCTATGATCTATTATTTCCATGTGCAAGTTCAAACTTATATTTTCATTTTAATATGTATGAGTTATACAGTATAAAGTAATATTATCCAATATATTATATTACCTGACTTTTTCTTTTTTTTCTTCTTTGCCTCGTTCTTCCGATTTCGCTCGAACTGCCTCAGCATGAACTCTTGCATGATGACGACGTTCTTCCGATCGAAAGCGCTTGTCAACTTTTTTGTAAAGCCTGGGCGCAGGAGTAGTAGTAGACCGGTCTTTGTGTAATGGCCTTGGAGAATCTTCAAAGCCCGCAGGTGGTTGTACAATATCAGCTCCTCCACTCTTTTCATTGCCATTACTCCCTCCGTTCCCTAATGTTCCTGCTGACTACCAGACAACTTCTTAGAAAATGATTGGACAAAAATATGAGTTTGTACCCATTAAATGTAAGTTATATGAGGGAGTTTCAAAAAGTATCAGACTTCTTTATTCGATTATTTGAGATGACATGCATTGCGAGATGATGCTATGAGTGCCTCACGTATTATGGAGTTGTACAATCGGTTCAAAGATGGCTGCAAGTCAGTGGATCAGGCCTTCAATAAGTAGTTATCAAATTCATTCGCCAAATCAAAACTTTGCAATGAAAATCAAGATAAGTGCTAATAAAAGCAAGATCAAAGACATGTTGACTGTACACCATTAGTAAGCAAAAGAAAGCAAAACAACTTTCCAAGAATACTATTTAGAGGTATTCACCAAGAAAAAACAAAAATTTTGCCACTTAATTGTTAAAAAACAACCTCAGCTATGCAATCCTTTCTACTCTTCTGTCATGGCTCCTTTGTGATGGTACTGAAAGGGATTTGAGTTAAGAGAAGACATCATGCAAAAGAACTACAAGTGAGCTGTACTCAGCTGCAAGAAGAAGTGTAAACAATCTACAGGAAGAAGTACTTTAAAGAGGATAAGTGTTAGAAACCTGAAAATAAGTAAATGTATTTTTTCCAAGCAAAGATCTGATACTTTTTGAACGTCTCTATACAGGGGATTTTTAAGTGGGCCACCATTGGTATCTCAGAAACTATAAAAGTTACAACAAACTTTAAATGAGGAACCTTCCCTACTTTTTCCCTTGCATTAAAAATACAATATTAAAATTTCCAAAAATTCCGCCATTTTTCCAATATGGCGGCCAACTTAATTTTTTCAAATGGAAACCCTTATTTTTTATGTTGAATTTCGATTGGGGGCACAAGTTTAACCCTTTCCACTCGAGTGTCGGGGCAGCCCCATACCCTAATAATCCGCACAAACTCCTATGTCGGGCGAGCCCCGAACCCGCTATGATAACGTTCTTTGATTGCATTTGAACAGACGTAGTTACTTTGTTGACCTCTATTGTTGAAGTTTCAGATGTGCTGCTATCTGTGGAACTTTTTTAGGACCATTTGAGTTCAGTTTCCGTGGTAAATAAATCTTAGAAAATGTAATATTTGCCGTCTTTGGCCGGTCTGTAAACAGCTGCCTGCTCTCACCGTTGTTTGGTTGCTACTTACTACGCAGCATTTTAGTGAGCTTACGCGTTGTTTAGTTTTGTTTTTCTAAATTATCATGTGTAATTTCACAGTTTATTTTTGAATATTGTTCTTTTTATAATAATAATGATTGTTGTGAAATAAAATGAACGAAGACGACGGCAGTTTGTTACAACATGGCGACAGAACTTTTGTTTCGAACCTGAGTGATTAAAATATTACCAATCAGTTTTGAAAAAAAAAGCTTTTCTTACTAGTTTTGATCTACATAATACTGTTGTTAAGCAATAAATAGTTGAGGCAATTTTGTACAAGTTGGTGTAAAAACTAATTGTTTTCATAAAAACTCATTTTTTACAAAAAACTTGTTTTTCAATTATGATTTTTTTATAATTTATTATTGTGTCTAAAACATGTGTAAACTTCTTAATTTTGTTTATAATGATATAGACAACAAAAAACAAGCAACAAATATAGGTCTTCACATTGAAAATTTTTCCAAAATTCTTGTTTATTCCGGTTTTTGTTACAAATTTATATTTTTTTCAATAAATAAAAATTATAAACATATACTTGAAAATAAAAATATATGTTTTTTTTTTCATACCAATCTATACTTTGGTCATAGAAGAAACTACAAAAAAATCAGCCTTTTAGAACTGACAGAAATACTTTTTTTTTTTAGTAAACATGTTACAGTGCAATATTCGCTCAAAATTAATCTGACCTGATAGCAACACTAGGTCCCCACAGTAATTCGAGTGGAAAGGGTTAAGGCATTTTGATTCTTTTGTATTGTTTCATAAACCCAACCGTTTATGAGATACAGCCTCTCAAACATTTTCTATTTTGTGATTTTTTTAACTGGGCCACCAATGGGATCTCAGAAATTATTAATTTTACAGCAATTTTTAAATGGGAAATATTAAAAAATATGTAGTTTAAATATTTCTAAATGGCCGCCATTTTACATGCAATTTTAAGACTTTTTTATTCTTGGTATTTTTTTGATAAACTTAACCGTTTAGCCGCTAGGAGCGCTGAAAGTTTCAGAAAATCTTATTTCAACAATTATTAAAGAGGCATGTTTTACCATTTGCAAACAACAAAATTTAACTCAAAGTGCAATATTTTGTACAATGGAATGTTAAAAAGCTGTTGCAATTTCACAAATAGTTTATTTTATACAAAAAATGTACTTAAATTCTGTAATTGAAGTAATAATACTTTGTTATTATTATTAATCATTTAAAACTACAGAATAAAATTGACAAAATTATTGAATTTCAGGTTGCCTAACAATCTATAAGTCTGTTTTCTTATAACATTAATTACTACTACTTTTAATTTTTAAGCCTCTGAAAAAGAAGAAACAATATCAATTCATCAAATCTTTTAATATGATGATGCCAAGTAATTAATTATAGATCAGATTTATCTTAAAGCACACATATAGCTGAATCGTTTTTAAAATAAGTAATAGTCTTTTTTAAATTTAATAAAATTTTGACATTTATCTGCAGTAGAGTCCCTCTATTCCGAACCCCGCTATTCCGAAAATCCGCCTATGCCGAACAGAGTGTCAGAAAAAATACCGATTTTTTAACATACAAACAGGAGAAATTAAGAAGACGTTCGTGAAAAAACTTACATTTATTATTATATAAATATGTTAAATAGAGACATACATAGAGAATAAGCATGATAAAAATGCCTGAAACCAAACTGGAATGAAAACTGGTTCAGAAAAAATACCGATAAAAAAAAATAAAAAAATCGTACTTATTTGTATAACGAACATTTATTGTTATACAAATAAGTTAAATAGAGACTTAAGTTAAATTCATCCGTTTTTCTCTTCCTTTTTCGTTATCTTGAAGAAATTTTAATTTGTTCGTTCTTTTTTCAAGACCGGGAAGTACTAAAGGACATACAGCGAGATAACAAAACTGACAGTTCGAATAACCAATCCCTTCCCTTCCGTTTTTAGAAGAAAACGGAATCATAACGCAACGGAAGGAAAACAACGGCTGGTGTAAACGTACAGTAAGTCGAGGTCAAGAGCATTGCAAGCGTGTAGGTGTGATATGAGTTCAGTTTGAGCATTCACCTCCTCCTCGATTTCCTCCGAGCCGATAAACGCTGTATAGAACTGATACTAGCAGATCTCCCCATACTTAATTTACTCCTTAACAAGTCAATACGTTGATATTATTCATGAAATCCGCCTATTCCGAATTCCCGCTAAACCGAACAGTGTTTGGTCCCAATTAGTTTGGAATAGCAGGACTCTACTGTATTGAATGTTTTGCATGTATACAAAATTAAACAATTGTAGTTTTTCTTATTTTAACTGCAAGATTATTTTCTGCACTAATCACATTTCTTATTTCTTATACTGTTATTGTAATGATTTGTCTGTACACTTACTGGAGGTGAAGAATCTACATGTAGACCACAATGGTGACAAGTTGAACTGGAATGTTGCTCAGTCAGAGTTATAGTATTGCTACTATGTTCACTATAAAACACAGAATCACTTCCTGGGCTGACTGAGCGTAGACTTTCAGCACTCAATGCTTTTAATCTTGCAGAGTCAGGACTTGCTATTCCCTAAATTGGAAATATACTTTAGTATATTAAAATACTATACATAATATAATATTATCTTAAAATCTGTATTAAAAGATAACACTAAAAAAACAATAAATATTTTTTGTATTTTTAAGCACAAATTATTTAATGTATATTAAGAAAGTTAAAATATTGTATGTGTTGCATGCAATTTAGAATAAATGATTGTTAATGTATTGAATAAAACTTGATTGACACTTGTAAATGTATGTCTGTTTGTAATTTCCTAATCAAGCTTTAAATAAAATAAGTTACATACTTTGAAATGAGTAGGTACAAATTATTGAGCTATAATAGTACAAGTAATCTTTTATAATTTATAATGGGTTATGATCAAATTGAAAGGTTGTGCCATAAATAAGCATTAGATATTTTATAGAAAACCTTCCTAATAGTTACTTAAAATTCAACCTAACACCAACAATGGTGGGTTAAAGCACCATTATCTAATATTATAAAAAAATCCCTAGCGAAATATTCAAATTAATTGTAGCTTTGTCAACTGAGAATAATAGTTGTGGTAAAATGTAAGGAAATCCTAAAGATAAAATTCAAGAACAGGACAAATCTGGAACTTATTGTATAACCTGAGAAATGTGTCTAAAGAAATATATAGGCCAAACCAAAAGAAGCATGAAAACAAGAACTAAAGAACATTTTTCTCATTTAAAGTTTAATAGGCCACATAAACCTAATATGACTATGCATTGCTTAGATGAAAATCATAATTTTAAAATAGAAAACTCAGTATTATTGAAAAATGTAACAAAATACAATAGATGATTGGGAAACTTCTTTTATTTGAACAAATATCGTAAAATAATAATTGTAAATAATGAATTAACACCCATACAAAATTCTATATTAATGTAAACCAAAATAATGTATTGTTTGAAATTATTATTAGTTTAGTGATATAGTAAATTTTAGGCTAATTATACGGTACTAACTTATAGGCATTTGTTAACGCCTTAATAATGTAACATAGTCTTAAGCCAAGCCCTTATTAGTTTTATATAAATACAAGACATGAAACACTGTTAGGTTAGGTATAGTTTAATTATTGTACCGTAGCTCTTGTATCACTGAAGATGTCGACTTTGTAGTTGAAACATGTTTTAGTTAATAAATGTATTTGTTGTGAGATTCTGTGTTCAAGTTTTATTCTAGCAGTGATCAGAAATGCATTGTGTTTTTATAGTATCACCTGAGTCTGGATGCACGTAGTAAGACAAATACAATGTAAAAGCGATATAGTCAATCAGTAGTTTTCGTTAGTTTTTACTTAAAGGTAAAAATCCTATTGGGTTATCATTATTTCAAAATAATTTGGTGATCTGGTAGGATTGAACCTGGCTTTCAGCTAAGAGCGATACCTCTGGACCAAATCCAAGACCTACACCAATATTATGACAGTTAATAGTCCAAATTACTTTTCCAGATGCTCTTAATTTTATCAAAAGCAATCAAATAGTAGCCTATATATTAACCGTTCATAAAATATCTATAATTTATAGATTATAATAATCAATAATAATGCATCTTATAATTCTGTAAGCACCAAATAATGTTTGTTTGTTGTTTATCTACCTTTCTTAGTTTAATTGGTTGTTTGCTTGACACGTTTCGTGTACACCCCATCATTGGGAGTATATTGTCCGTTATTGTATATGCCAAATGATATCTAACTTAGACCTAAATTTTACTTATAAAGCCTGGCTTCTTGCCTATTTCAAAAGTATTTATAAATTTAATCTAGTCTCCTCTTATAAATTATATCAGAGGAAAAATGTTTTTAAAAACATTACAAAAAATTATACGTTATTCTAAAAATATTTGAACTAATAAAAATTACATTTGAATAAGAACAACCCCAATACCTTTGCTTTTCCTCTGCGGTTGGGGCTTCCTCCAGGGCTCCTTGCCATTTCATGTGGGCATAGGCGACTGTTATTTGTTCGAAGCATTGTCACATCTTCAACTGCGGCGACAGGGCTTGGAGATTTAGCAACAAGGGAACATCTTCTTCTTCCATCTTCTCCGCTGTTACTTCTTCTTCGAGTTCTGGTACAACATTTTGTTTAAATAAAATCAAAATCAAAATAAAATACTTTTTAAAGTGTAAGTATCCAATGCAAATTGTTATTTAACTGGTTACAAATAAATTTACCTGATATGAGAAGTTGGACTTCGCCCACCACCAGCTTTTCTTCGTGGGCTTTCTCGAGGACGTCTTGTTCTTCCACATGCACATTCACCACTAGATTCTTCTGAGGATACACCTGCTATCATTCCATTGCTTATCACAGGCTATAAAATTATTAGTTTTATCAATGAAAATTACTAAACAAATTTAAAGTAATACTACTTAAAATTAAGTATTAACTACATGAGTATAAGAGTACAAAATTCCATTTATTTAAAAATAATTGTTTTTGTCTAATAACATTATCCCATAGTGAGGATATGGTTTGTGGTGGTTGGTACTTGCAATTTCATTACAGAATATTAATATTTTTTTCTTTATAATGTGGACTACCGTATACAGCTTTAGAGGTTTGATCTTTAAAAATGAAACTCAACTGGCTGAGATTCTTGAAAAGTAGTAGAAGAGGTAATACAAGTATTAAACTTTTATTTGCCAGTAAATTATATAACATTACTAATAGTTTAAAATTTTTAAGTGTAAACATTATAACAAGAAATCAGATAATTTTTTTTTTATTTTAAAGCTATGCCAGTATGTTCTATTTATTGATGATAACAATAACTATATTTAGTTTCAATATAGAAAATGTAATCATACTTTCTCTTCAGGAGTATGTCTTTGTGGTGCAGCCCATTCTTCAGGACGGAAGCCATCATGCATTGCAGGACTACGAACCATACCAGGGGTCATAACTTCTTTTGTTGCCTACAATAAGAAATGTTTATAAGGCATCAGTTGTATTGAAATTGACTTATCAATTATATTGTAAGACTTTTTTTAGTTTATATTTCACACAAACCTGAACCGGTGTTCTCTTGCCTGAGGGTAGAACAGGGCTTCTACTCCTGTTTTTAACTCTGTGAGGAGTTTCTAAATTGTCACTTTCTTTACTTTGTGGTGATTTTCTCGGAAATACAGTTCTCTGTTGTTGAGGAGTAGCTAGGACAGACATTTTGTTTCAAGTTATGTTTCTTTATAGTTTATACGAAATGGTGAATCGTATAGTTACAATATTTTTTTTGTTATTAATTTAAAAATTGTATTATAAAAGTAAAATATAGATTGATATCAATAATATTTATTTGTAGGTTAAAAAGAGATGTATTGCCAGATAATTAGTTTTATAAGCTGAGAGATTTCTGAAAAAGGTATATTTAATGGAAGGTATTCCATTATGAATCAATATGTAAATTATACTTACACATTAAATATGTTCTCATTTAACTAACTTACTATACCCAAAAATATGTAAACATAGCATACTCCTAAATTATATGTTGTATACAGTATAGTTTCCATATCACAGAAGTAATACAAATATGCTCCTTTACTAGAACTAAGTAACCATAAATGTAATAATTCTGACCTTATGACTGAGGCCAGTGCTACTACCGTGCGATCTCAGAGTACTTTACTTAAAAAATGCAACCAAGTCAAAAAGGTTTGATATTCTTCTAACTTATTCTATTATATTTTATATTCTTACCTGCTGAAGGCGTTGCTTGTTCTTCATGTGGAGAAAGTTCCAATTTAAAACCTTTTTTTACTCTACTTCGCTCTTCATCCGTCCAGGTCCTAAACAACACAATTACTGTCAAATAATTTTTTAGGAAACATACTTTAATGTTATGATCACACTAGAATTTAATAACTGCCTAAATAATTATTACTTATATGCAGTTACTTGGGTTAGATAAAAATAACATTTTATGATTAATACTTTCAGTGCTACGCGATATTAGGGTCTTATTACAAATGACTAGAAAGATGGCAGGTCTTCTTATGAATGACTAGCAAGGTGGCACCCAATTTAAACAGTCGTAAGTTGCTTTATAGTCGCTATTTTCCTAGGCTACTGGACCTAGACTCGTAGAAGGGTTTCTACCAATTACTCAGGTAAAACAAATTGGTCTAGACAATGACTAAACTTCCTCTGTTCCAGTGTAAAGGAATGGGTCAGGTGCAGGGGTTTACTGGTGCCGGAACGCCGTCCCAGTACTGCTTTTTATAAATTTTTTTATGTTTTGTTTTAAAGTTGTACTGGATCATCCACTCCCTCAATCACACTCATTCAACAATCGGTTCAGAATTTTACGTCCACCAATCGCCAATCAAAAAACCTCAAGATATTCCCACACTACAGTGCTTTGCGACTATGCGAGCCAACTACAGTAAAGCACATCCACATTGCCCCTCACCTCTGAATCGAAATGGACAACTTGGGAGCACCAGACAACCTTTTGTCAGTCTCGCGGCACACCTTTGATGTTAATCACATTTAGTGATTAATACTTATCGAATAACTCATTTAATTTCACGACTAATTAATTAAAAAATAAATATCACAAATTTGAACATAACCTTTAATACCTACAAACAATGGCTGTACACTGACAAATGCCGTCACAAATACAAGGTTGAAAGGCGCCCCGAAAGAGGAAAATATACTACATAGGTAGGCCTACCTGAACACCGGCCCCACGGCGATTTAGAATCTGTGTTGTGTTATCTTGTTAAGCTTGCTTGTGTTTAATTGTTTTTGTATAAGAAAAGTCATTTTTGATATAAAACATAAAATTTGTTTAGGTTCATAGTTTTTTACAAAGAGTTTAAATTTCTTATAAAGGCTATTGACTAAATGAAAGACATTTTGCCAAGTTTTTGCTTTAATAGTATGTGTCTCTAAAATTTGATATGTGCTATAGGGTACAAGTACACAAATACATTTGTACTTTTCTTATAAAAATAAGCGTAGGCCTATTATCTGCACCTTTAAACTCGCCAAAGATACATATAAAATAGGAGTTTTAGAAGTGAATATTTCAAAATTTTTCCGAGCGAGTAATTTTGTTTAGTTTAGGCAGTGTTCCGATAGGTACTTGAAATAGTACGAGTAAACCTCTAGATAGGTGCGGTTAAAACTGCGGTCAGTCACAGTCACAGGGAAGGATATGATTTGCGGTTTTAACCGTGCTCAGGACTGAATATGTTAATAAAGTAATAATTTATGTTTAAAATCAGTATAACTGGTTATTAATTAAGAACTTAAACTTAAATGTTTAACATCTTTGTTCAAATAATTTCTAAGAATATAGATAACAATTAATGTGAATATATACAAAGGTAAGGGTTGTTATTTAATTTAGCACCATTAATTTTTGGTTTATTACAAATGATTTAGTTAAACATTCATTTTATTTTTCTTAGTAATAAAATAAGGTTCTTATTATTAATATGACAACATTTGAGATCAAATGTTTACATAAAACCATACCTTGATTTTTCATTGTCCTCTACAGGGGATTCATATTCTCCTGCAGACGAGCAATGACCACTGTGATCGGATGTTTGTTTCTCACCACTGCTGCCATCTACACTATAACTAAAGAAATTAAAAGTAATAATTAATTGAAATTATCTAAGTTCATAAACACTATTTCTAGTTTTTCTTTTAAACTCTATATTAGTATACATGATGAATATATTTATTACATTTTATGTATTATTGTTGTAAATATAAAGCCACTAACCTTCCAGAACTACTGCTTTCGCCACTGACCGAATCAGCATCTCTACTTCTTCTTTCCTCTGCTCCATCACTTCCCTTTTCTTTTTCCTCAGCAATTGGAGGTGGAGAACAAGGAACCTGAACCACAATAATTATGGTGGTTTAGATGTTTGTTATTGTATGCATGTTATTAAACTATAACATATTATACACTCTTTTATAACTGTGTTATAATTATATTCAAAACATACATTTTGAATATTAATTTTCGAGTTCTGTATTGCAGATTATATTATGAGAAAGGCTAAGTGCATAGATATTGTGTTTTAAGCTATACAATATTAAATTCAATGTTCCCCCAAACCTCAAAAAAAAAAAAAAAAAAAAGAAGGAAATAGGAAACCAGGTACATTTTGATGGCAAATATCTTAGGTACATATTACAATCACATTACATCTAAAAGTCACAAATATTGAATTGCAATCAACTCGATATTTTGAACTCAAGTCCTTGTTTTATCAGTCTGTACCGGTACTAGTATTATATGCAGAGAGTCTATTGGTTAGCCTTAGACTATGGTTCTCAGCAGTGGCGGCGCGTCCATAAGGGCAGGTGGGGCTGAGCCCCACCAATAATTCAGAAAAAGAAAATATTAGTTCATTAAAATAAACACTGTTTAATATGAAAACAGCACGTGAATTATGTAAGGCAAAAGCATGTTTGCGCGGCGACTGAGAGTAGAAACCAGGCGGCCGGGGCTGATTTCAAACTAGCCCTGGCGATACAGCATATAGCTTAGCGTCAAGGATGGTTGACGTCACGCAGACAGTTCCCCCTCCCTGCCGGCTCCCATATGTCCAATGTAAGTGTCTCTCGGGCTTAGCCCCGAGACAGTCTACGTGCAGTGACTAAGCGTGTTGTGCGTTACATTCTTCCTTCCACACCAGAGTTATAGACTTATTCGCTAACAGGAAAGAGAGAAGAGCCCAGCTACTTTATAAATAGAAGATGGGCTGTAGCTTGTACGCATAGGATTAGATTTTAAAAGTATGTTTTTGTAATTAAAATTAATTTTTATTTAGTTACGTATTCTGTTACCTACTCCTACTGTTATGTTTCAAAACTATAATATTTACTGTGGAAACTTGGGTTTACTGTAGGTTTGATCCTACTTAGTATTTTAAACAAATTTAATTTTAATTGAATTATTTGTGCATACAAACAAACGGCATAGTCACGCATATATTTTTTTAAAGAGAGTACTTAACCTGAAACACTTGTTTAATAAAAAAGTTATCACAGTAAGTACATGGAAGAATTTAAGGTATTTATGCATTCGCATTGGACATAGGGTATGTGTCGCGCCGGAAACGGGTGTGGTTAAATATAGACGCTCGCTGCGTTCAGGTGCTACCCTGTAGAGTGCATTGCTCTTGCACAATAAGCCAGCCACTAGTAAAAGTCACAACTAGCCCACCTAGTTAAAATGACTGCGTGCCGCCACTGGTTCTCAGAATTATGCATCAACCATCTATGTAGTAGGCATCATTTTTTAAATTTGATAGTCTGTATTATTATTTTTAGAAAATTGAGAATATAAGCATAATTAATTATGTTATCTAAAACATATTTTCAAAGATGTAGAAATAAAGAGAATTTATTGCAGTAAAATACAATAATGCAGTGTTGCTTTGAGAATTACAATGTAATCACTTTTTTTAATACAGGTCTTTCATATATTCGTTTTTTACTCACGCTTCCGACAAAGTATTGTATGTTAAAAAGTATTGCACAGTGTATTTTTCTTTTGCAAGAATGTCAAAAGAGTCTATGCCAAAATTAATTACAGTAATCAATGTAGAACTAAGCAACTTTTATCTGACATGAAATTCATGTTTTACCGAGCAATACTAAATATTTGTGACAAAGATGTTTTCTCTATCATCCATCACACGCTTATTTAAGTTCTGTGTATACCTTGCCAGTCAGCAGTGCAAATGCGGAAATTTCATTTCTTCCTTAGGCCGTGTTATACGAGCGCTGTTAGCTCCGCGTTTTCAACGTCATGTTAATGTCGGTTTATTGGGTAATTGGAACTCCCGTGGTCCTTGTTATGCGAGCGCTATAAATGCTAGCGAATTCGCGTTAACCGGGCGCTATCAACGAACCAAGTTATACTGAGCGCTGTCAACGCACACTCGCAGTCGCAGCGCAGACGAGAGAGGCCGCAGTAGTCAGAAGTAACAACTTTGACCTGGTTCTAATTGTTATTGTTTATTTCAAAGTGGTTATTGTGAACTTCAAAGTGACAAAATGTTTGAAACTAAACAGATTATTTATGCTATCGAACAGCAGCCACCTCTTTATGACGTTAAGTTAAAGGATTATAGCAATAAATAATTGAAAGCTAAATGCTGGAATGAGGTTAGTGAGACAATGCCCCATCGTCTATCCTTCCTCATACACAATTCCTCAAATGTTTATACTATTTTGAATACACCTAGACAGACTAACTGAATGGTATCCATCTTGGAAGTGAGTGGCGCCACGTTGACAGAGTCCCACGTTGACCTGCTTTCAACGTCATACATTGGGAATTTAACGCCCGATTTTCAGCGTTATCACCGCGGTGCTAACAGCGCCATAACATGGCCCTTAGGGCACTTGAAGTAGTGGACAAGAACTACCATGGTTCAGAAAAGGTTGGTTGGATTGGCTCTCTTATATATACACCACGATGTAGCTTACCTATTGAACCCAGATTAAGAGAAGTGATTAAGAGATTCGAAAAATCAGGAGGAAACCAAAGTCTTTCTCTATAGCGCTAGGCCTAAGTACACTCAATATAAATTTAACTTCAAATAATGTTATTTTAAGCTAAAACTTCACCTGTTCTTTTATAATTAGTATCAAGCCCTTTTCTTTGAAGTCAAAGTTGTAAAATTTTTCTATTAGTAGTCTATTGTTTAAACATCTGTAGTTCTGTTCAAATAATTAAAAGGTTTACTGCTATACAAAATCTGAATAGTAAGACTTAAAATTTTTTGTAAATAACATAAAATACTAAAGGAAAATTTTAACATGAAAATGCCCCCTAATTGGTTATTTTTAGTTTGATAATTTCAAACTACATATCCTCTAACCCCCCTTCCAGACAGTTCCCCTCCCAAAATGATGCCCTGGATCCGCCACTGGTGAGCTTTGGTATTTTGAATTACAATTTTACACAAACTTATGGAAAATGTGTAACTAAGTTCATATCAGAGAAATAATCATTGCTGCCATCACATCTGTAACTCCAGCATGCTCCAGTATACGAGGGAAGAAATCGATTAATAATTTGATCTCTGCCGAGCCACTTAAGGCACACAAGTAAGGTAAGTATAAAATTTCAAACTTTCCTCTTCATTTTAAAGCCAAAATAACCTTTATAAAGGAGAGATTTTTTCAAATATGGACATTTTTTTGATGACCCTCTATAGTGAAATTAAATTTTCACTTATCTGAAGGTCATCATGCACAATGAAATTATACTTTATTTCTGTACAGATTATGATGAATTTTTGTATCGCTTAATTGCATTTGTGTCTTTATTTTTGTCAATTTAAAGAGCATTATTTTCTCAAATTGTTAATTTGTAAAACTAAACTTGGTTCTTTATGTTCCAAAACTTATAAAATTAGCGGGTGTATTTCTCGTCAGATATACATTATTGACAAAGGAAACATACATGGGAGAATTCCAGAAATCCTCAAAAGGAACACTTGAGCTTTGCTTTAATCGTAAGTAGTAAAATAACAGGTCATCTTTTATTCACTCTTGTACCTTTAAGAAATTGCATAGTTATTATTTAGTAATTTTTTACAGTAGGATTTTAGATTGCACTATTGGTAAATCCTACTGGTAGTTAAACTAAATTTATATGTGAAGCTGGAAACAATTTCTTGTAAAGAATAATAAAATTTACTAGACAGAAGTTCTACTAAAGTGAGTGATGTTTTACTGTAATAGTTATATAGTAAAAGTTCAAGTGAAACATGCCTGTTGAATTTCTTCTGTGGCATCTCCTCTTGCCAGGCTATATAAAGACGAACCACTCTCAAAAGAGCTTCCAGTAGCAGATGGAGCCCCAATACTTGTACATCCTGGTGTTGGTCCTGAATCACCACGAGGTAGTTGTCTAGAACTAGTATCAGTTCCAGAATTATTTTCGGTTGCTGTAGCATAGTCTTCAGTGGTCGTTGATGTTTCTGACATGTCTGTATTTGTTTTACCAGAGTCTGATCTTGCAAGCATATCTGTAATATGAATAATTTTGTTATATTTATAATGATTAGAAGTTGTTACTAATAAATAGTAAGTTGTAACGGATTTAGCTAGCCTTCAGACTTAGATAGTTGATAGTTAAAAGCCTGAAATAAAAACAATTTGTTTATTTATTAAGGAACAAACTTTTTCCTTACACAATTCTATCCGGCTGTGATTGATACTCTGATTTTTTTGAACGTAATTAATTGTGTGTGAATGTGTTAGAGTTTATAAATGTTTGTCAAATCCGTAATGTGTTTTAAATATGTTATAACAGTGTGACGAGGTATATATACCCGGTGTCCCACGAAGAAGTCCCTATTTTTGAATTGATATGACAGACGTATAGAGCGTGCTACAGACTTGAAATTCTACAGTCGTGACTAACACATATGTAAAAGAAATACCCCTGAGTATCAGTTAATTCTGACTAATCCAAACAAAATGGTGGAAAAACAAAAAAACAACAAAATCAGCTATCATATTTTAAAGGTAAACCTACTTTTATTTAGAAAAGGAACAGCTACAGCTGTTTAGGCTATTTTAAATCTATCAGCTGACTGCGTGTATCCACAAAAATGAACATATTTGGTAATAAACATTGGCATTTGTTATTAAGTTGCA
>JAGFPH010000383.1:90570-108531 GCA_018207615.1 Philaenus spumarius | reverse complement strand
GTCCGATTTTCATTTTCAAAAAAGCAGTCGACGCAGTTTTTTAAGCACAAAAAATGTATACATGGTTTTATTATGATTTTTTCGCACGCTTTAAAGTTATTTTTAAAAAACCTAGAAATTCAAAAAAAAATTTAGGTTATTTTTTTAAATTTCTTCGGATTGGCTCGATGGATTAACTCTCAAATCTAATCAGATCTAAGTTTTGATACACCCTTTCGAATGACATGTCGTAGAATTCAATCGGTTGATTCGTTTTTGAGAAACTGTACGACAAAAATTTATTTACACACATACATCCACACACACACACACACACACACACGGTCGGACACCTCGGCGGGAATAGTCAGAATGGCTTCCTGGGACCTCAAAACGTGGAGATTTAATGAAAACTCGACTTTCGAAAATCGGACCGAAATCAATAACTTCCCTTTATTCATAGCGGGAAGTTAAAAAAGGAAGTTTTATAATCAAATTACCATTATTAACCTCACATCCAAAATATTTGTACAAAAAATGTTGTCTGATTATAATCCACAAATAACAGTTAAAATATTTTGTCTGCTATCCAAAATTAAATTCTGAATTTTACATAGTAGTTTAACCTCTAAAACCATAACTGTTAAACTAGAAGGTTATTTATTTAATAAAATTTGGGAGGATGTCAAAAATGATATAATTAAAACAACATATGTATTATATTCACATCGACAGATGTTTTGTGATGGTCTAGTTTGAGAAACTGTGATTTGGCCACTGAATCATCCGACTAGAGACAGATGTGAACAACGACTAGTGCTGGGTCCCCAGTTTATACAGTCATTCTATTACTATTCATTTCCATTGGCTACAAAAAAGCATTCTGTGCTGTGTTGCCTCACAAGTGCCTCGCCTTACTGTATTAACATGATTTTATTAACTTCCTGTGGGTTAATGGAATCAGGTCAAACAAGATTTGAAAGTGCATGTGTAAGAAGGGAATTAGCATTGTAATTCATTAATTCTTCCCTAAACAAGTGAAAAAATAAACCTTTAACAAAAAATACAGATTTCGTGGTGTGATGTTTCTTTTATGAATTATTTCAAAATAATTATCTTACTGTTGTTTGTGATTCATTCCAAATTCCATCACTATGATCTTTGGTATTAAGAGAATCGTTAGAGGCAAATGGTGATTGTATTTTTGTAGTGGGTGTTACTTTGATCTCAGCTGATAAATTAGGTGTTGTTTCATTGTCCTCCAAGGATGTGCTAAGTTTTCTAAATAATCCAGAACCATAAATTAAGTTTTCATGAAACTCTTCTTCTTGAGAATCTGCTGAGATCTAAAATAAACAAAAAGTACTATTTGTTACTACAGTATTATAATGACTTTGGTTTTATATTACGGTATTGTGTTTGCTTCATAAAACAGAGCTTTTTTTTTTAAAAAAACAATTTATGTTAGTATAATGAATGAGCTTGATTAGTGAGAACAAATTAATTAAAACATAATAAAATAACACAATTTCTCACATAATATGTTTTATTTATAGACACATGCAAGAATATAGTCGTCTTGCTCAGTATTATTTTGTACATTAACTCGAATTAGGTTAAGGATTTTTGTTGTAGATTATTTCAACATAAAAATACAGAATAATGTAATTTTAAATCGATTCAAAAACACTGAGAATTAAAACTTCAATACAACCGTTTCCTTACCAACTGCTTTAAAGGACTTGTACTTTCTGGTTCTGAAAATACTGATGTAGCTGATCTCTTTTCGAGTGGTTCATCAAGAGCAATTTGTTGGTAACATTGCTCACAATCTGACTGAGTCTCTCCATCCCCTCTTTCTGGACTTTCTTTCCTATTTTCTAAAATTTCACCATCTGATAATGTTTTTGCTAAAATTCTTTTTCGACCTCTCCTTTCTAGAGGTTCAAAGTCTATAAGAATTTCTTTAGGACTAGTAGGTAAGAATGGAGACCTAGGAATAATAAAAGTAAATATTTATTAATCAAATTAAAACACTAAATAATTAAAATCTAACACTTTCGGATAATTAATCCTTTTATTTATAAAATTTTCTTCGAAAGTTGCCTGAACTCACACTTTATTTAAACATAGTATTCATTTGTTGCTAACTTTAGTTAACGCTCACCACAGTTCTGACTCCATAAAATAGCCTTTTAAAATTTTATGGCATCAAATTTTTATTTAAAATTAAATTAGTGTTACAGAACGACTTTTTCTAATATGATATACACTATTTTCATTTTATTTATTAAGCTGTTGACAAAATTGCAATTGTATAGCCATAGTCAAAGTATTTAAAAAAAACTTATATTAAAATTTGAATAATAAAAATCACCATACATCTAATTACACAAAATTACTCAACAATCACTCATAAAAGGTAAATCATAATGGTAGATAGTAAACTGAGAACTTATGTTACCAATAGCTTATATGGATAGAACAAAACACGTATGCCAGTCAGCGATACACAAAATGTCAGAGAACACAACAACAATAATTAAAGAAACAAAACAAGCAATAAATAGAATTCAGAATACAATAAAATACACTGGCAATACCCCAACAATTCAAAACAACCAATAAGGATCTGGGCACAGCTTTCCCAGACTCAGTCCTCTATTGAATAAACTCACCCACGGAGTAATAGCCACCTCTCATTAACAAATCCTTCAGGTGTTTTTTAAAAGTTATGTTGTTTTTTATTTTCTTAATAGACTCTGGGAGCCTGTTAAATAAAGCTATTCCAGCTTGAGCAGGTAGTTTTTTATGAAGATTTAGTCTGTGTTTTACCAATCTTTCACCCCAATACCAATAGTCACTCCCCTTTCTGGTTAAATAAGTGTGGTAGTCGCTATTTTGTGCCGTACAGCACTTAAACCGACAAAACAGTATTACCTCCATTGTATAAATACAGGGAAGTGTTAAGCAGTTTTCTGCTTTAAATACATCCCTTTATGACTGGTCATTTTTCAAATTTGAAATTACCCGTATGGCTCTTTTCTGCATGACAAATAGTCTTTGCAATTGGGTTGAATTTCCCCATAATATAACCCCATAATTAAAATGAGAATATATTAAGCCATAATATACAGTTTTAAGGATATGCTTGCTGCAGCCTTGTTTAGCTAAGCATCGAAGAACAAAAATACCAGAAGCTATTTTTCCGCAAATGGTATCAATGTGGTCCGACCATGTCAGTCCTTTGTCTATACTTAGACCTAAAAACTTAACAGATCTGACCTCTTCTAGTTGCTCTTCACCCAGAATGATGTTAGCACCTGAAGATCTAGCCTCTTCAGTGAGACCAAAGTGCATGAAATTGGTCTTTTTGGAGTTAATTTGTAAATACCCATCATTAAAGAACTGACCAGCTACACTAATTTGCTCAAAACATCTAAATTCTATTTCATCTAAACTTTTACCACTGAAGGTGAGAGTTGTATCATCTGCGTATTGAATCACATTGTCAATATTAACAGATGTTGAAAAATCATTAATATACAATAAAAATAAAACCGGGCCAAGAATAATTGATCCCTGGGGGACCCATATTTGAGCTCTACCTTGTTGGACTGCTACTTGGAATCACTACTTGCTGTGTTCTTTCCGTCATATATGATTTAATCCACCATAAAGGCAGTCCCCTTATGACAATATGTTCAAGTTTATTAAAAAGTGTTTTACAATTTACACTATCAAAAGCTTTGGTGAGGTCTAAAAAAACAATAAGTGCCTGATCACCCCTATCCAAAGAATTAACTATAAATGATATTAAATGAACAACAGCATCTACTGTTGATCTACCTTGCCTAAAACCATATTGACAATCAGAAAGAATTTTATACCTGTTTAAAAAGTTAACAAGTCTGACCAAAAATGCCTTTTCTACCACTTTGCCAAATATTGGCAGCAGTGAGATTGGGCGATAATTATTTACATCACTCAATTCTCCCTTCTTAAACAGCGGAATAACCTTTGCTATTTTTAATACGTGTGGGAATTTTCCACTCTCAAGTCAGGCAATGATCAGGGCAGGTAGTGGTCTCACAAATTCGTTTTCACACTGTTTAACTAGCCACATTGAGATACCATACGAATCGGATGAAGTTTTTGCTTTGAAACTTCTTATTGTTCTTTTTATTTCTAGTTCACTCACAGGAAAGAGCATCATTGAACTACTTAAATTGGAAAAACCTTCGCTGTCTTTTAGTTTACTTTAAATGGCTTTGCTACTTTAATTGGCTTTGTTATATTTGCAAAAAAAGTATTGAAAATTTCAGCCATAGCAAAAGGCTGAGAGAACTTTTCCCCATTGACATTGAGCTCAACCCGAGAAGGGCCTTGATTTGTGCTCCTGTAAGTAGCCGTTAATGATTTGCCATGTTGTTTTTGATATGTCACCAGAAAGGGTAATTTTTTTGTTTATTTCATAAGCCTTAGCAGATTTTAAGACCCTTTTATATATTTTTTATAGTTTTTAAAAAGACTTTAAATTTTTTGTCATTTGAGCACTTGCAGAGTAGGTAGTTAAATATGATTCAGCATCATGTAGGCTATATTACTTGACTTAAACTCTATGGTGTTTACTAACAATACACTATATGGTTTCAGATATAAAACAAGACCGAATATTTGATATAGGCCTACGAAATTTATTATTATATTTACAACATTTTTTCACTTTCTGTTTTCTGTCATCTATCAATAAATGCGGGACAATCTTTGTGGCTATGACTTTCACTTCTTCAACTAC
Organism: Philaenus spumarius; assembly: GCA_018207615.1. Taxonomy (NCBI): domain Eukaryota; kingdom Metazoa; phylum Arthropoda; class Insecta; order Hemiptera; family Aphrophoridae; genus Philaenus; species Philaenus spumarius. The sequence goes on along the minus strand of JAGFPH010000383.1, from coordinate 103,754 downwards.
TTAATTTCGTCAAATAGGGGTGTAGAAATAGTCATGTTACTATACAATTAACTTTGTTTTGAATGACTGAACTAGGATACAATTACAATCAGGGCAAAAATTGTCCCAACCCTTCCCCCCTTCTCTCTATTGCGGTGGACCTAAGTCCAGTTATATCGGTGACTTCAGACTGGGCAGTCCACATCTGTACTTATCTCATATTTACCTCAATATCAAGAAAACCAATCTCACGCTTACTCAAGTGTGCACAGTGTGAATCAATCACAATGTCCTCGTTCAGTTGTCCCACTTAAAGTACATAACAGCTGTTATGTTAAATGTTACAGCTGTGTTCATTATCCTCTCTTTCAGATCTGTATTCTACCTTTCCTTGCTTGTAATTTTATTGCTGTAGGACATGCTGTTTTACCGTAGAATAAAATAATTATATGACATTTTTTGGGGGGATTTATGTCTTTAACATTATTTTAACAAAATTGTACAAGCGGTCACAAGAAATCAAACAACATTCTACATTGATAGGTTTTTTTGTATTGATGTTGAAGATTGGATAGTTCTCTAATTTTAATCGTTAAAGGTTTTGCTCAATTTAAAGCGAGTAAATCTTTTGTAACACTTTTTGGGATAGACAATCTTCTTCACAAGCTTGTAAAAGCATATAAAATATATCTGTCAAATTTGTAGGCTACCTAGTTTTATGCAAAATTTTACACAAACTTGTTTATGAAGATTCTTAATTGTTAAGAAGCCAAAGCGAGGATAGTACATTTATTTTGTTAGCATCACCAGCTCTAGAAAAATAGCAAACAATGGTATTGTTGTAGATAAAGTGTTTTTAAGTTTTATAAGCTGGTTAGTCATTTGTTTCATCTCACATTACTCACTAATTATTAAATTATATCAAAAGATTGAAATTTTTTAGGGATCCGTATGTTAAAAGACAGAACCCTTATAGGATCACTTGTTTGTCAGCTACAGTCAAATATCTTTGGACTAGATAAAATATCAAATTGAAGTTTTATATTAATATCTAAATGGGGCCAACATTTGGAACTCCAAAAATTTAGAATTTGAATGCTTAGAATTTTATGATATCTTAAATACAAATTAGGAGGTGTATTGTTTAAAAGGCATTATTTAACAACATTAGAACAATTTTTTTTAACTTTCTGATATGGAGAAAATATCTGAAAATTATATTTGAGATATTGCTGAAAATGGTATTCTCCTCTGTATTAGTGAACGTACTGTAGCTGAAATTTTGAAAAACTGATGGTGTTAGGGTTATTGCTATCCTTTACAGAAAAAATACAGCAGAACCAATCTTTTATCAAAAAATTATAAAACATATATTTTTCATTCATGTTGTGTGCAGTAATACTGCGTATAACAGACATCACTTCCATTAACTGATGTCTACCAACAATGCACAATTTATGGTTATTGTTATTGGTTATATGACTGGTTATGCATTGTAGTTATTTGGTAAAACTTTCTGAATGGCTGATAGCAAGGAAACCTAAGGGCTCAAGTTAAACTAATACTTCTCTGGTTTATTTGAACTGACCTCTTATTACAGCATATTTAAAACATTATTGATTTAGGACCTTAAATTTGGATACAAAATAGAACTTCGTAAAGGATAAATGAGAATTGAAATTAAAAGTAAGAGAACCCTTATTACATATATGTAGGACTGAATTATTATTATTAGTTTCATTACTTACCATTTGTCAGACATTTACCAATCCATCAAAAATTTAATAAATCATAACCTATTTAATAATTGATACAAAAAATGTTTACAATATCAGAATAATAAAATATATTATATTAAATAAATTCAAATAAATCAAAGCAGTGAAGATAAGAGTGAAAGAAGAAGAATTAATTATGTTACCTAGGAGGTTCTTCAGATTGTGTCCTTTGAAGAGGTTCGTGTGATTCTGTTGTAGGTATCGAAGGATAAGCCCCTGCAACCCCAAACTGTCCCCCAACTTCAGAAAAACTTTTCATTAGTCGCCTAGAATTGTTTTTATCACCATTTGTTTGTGCGCCTTGTGAAACCATACGTACCTTCATAACAATTGATGGTATTACTTAAAGATACATTTGTACTAAACTAAATGTATAAATTATAAACAAAGCATTAATAAATCACCAATCACTTAACACAAGTACGAGGAATACCATTGGCTCACCAATTGTTTAAGTCTAAACTTAGTCTTGTGATTACAATATTTTAGTTCTAGTGTTAAATAAATTGAAACCAAAAGTTGTAGCTTTAAAATTTGACAAATTTATAATATATAGTAAAATTTGATATATTTTTACCTGAACCAATTCATTTGTTTGTTACTAGACTCTTTTATATTAGCGTGCATAATCTACTTTCTACTATTAAGCCCAAATCCAAAATATAAAACAACGAATGTCATTATTTTCTAAAACCAATAAAATTTATAAAAAATCGTTTGAGAACAACAACATTGAAGTAATTACCAATATTATTATTTTTGTTTCAACAAACTTGTACAAAGGGTTTTGTTGTTGTTTGTAAGACAATGTTTTCTACCAAATTACTTTTTTAGGCGATATTACAGAATAGAGACCTTCATATTCTCAAATAAAATATTATTTTAAAACTTTAAACTGTAGTTTAACTTGAGAGAATAAATTAAAATTTAAGTAATAATTATTTGAATATAATTTTCTATGAGCTTAGGTTTTAAAATTTTGTAGTTCAGGGAGCTGAGAAGTTGGTGATAAAAAAAAGTAAGTTATATTATGGTCAAGTAATACATATTTAAAGGGCTTATCAAGGAGGGGAAAATATATTATTAAAAATATGTTTTCAAATATACAAAATGGTAGGTTTGAACGTGTTTTCATTTTAGCACCCAACTTGTGAGAGGAAATTTGAAAACCTTTTTATAATATGAATAAATTCTTTTAAACCGATTATTTGAAGTGTTTTGAATCTTAGTGAATTGATATACTGACTCCATGGTTTTAAAGAGTTCAAATGTTTATGCAGTCAATAAACCGAAGAGATACATTTTTATTACCATCAATTTTGTTAGGCTGGTCTAAAATAACATTTTAGTTGCAAATTTGTTTTCTTCTTTTTATACAAATTAAAATTTGATAAAATATAGAGGTAGCTTATGAAAAAATTCTATTGAAACTCGTATGTATGTTTTGAAGTAAGATTTTTCTATTAAAATACTTTGATTAAAATAAGATACATTGTAAAGCTGAGGAATATAAACTCTTATCCTTAAAAAAACCTAGATATAATGTTAATACATATTTCAGTAAAGATTAATATAACCAAAGATAGAAAGTTGAATCAAAGCTTAGATAAAGTTGAAATGTGAACTGTTTAGAGATAACATATTGTCTGGACTAAAAACACCTAGTTGCTAAGAACACAAATTTTCACAACATACAGTTTATTTGTTCTTGTAAAATTCTCTCACAAACAAAGTTTACTTTGTACAATACAAGTACTAAATACAACAAGACTTTGTACAATACAACAAGACTAAAAACTTAAAGTTTACTTACCCTTTGAATTGTCCGAGGACTAAGGGACAGACATGTTGGAGGCAAAGGTTTGCGCCCTAAACAAACTTCGGTTTGTGTTGCCTGGGTCTTCATTGGTGCTCGTCTTACTTTTTCTGAAATTAATTATTCAGTTCGATATTTAGATTATCTCTGTGCATCTAATTAGTTATCTAATTAAAATCAGTTAACGTTTTAGTAGTTTTTAGGGTTTTTATTTAGTTGTTATAGTACTAGAATGTATATACTCTATTTTTGTCAGATAAATATATGTTTGTTTTCTTCAATAAAACTTTAAAGTGAAACTATATACTTAAAGAAGAAATATTATTGGTGAGTTGTGTGTACAGTTTCCAAATAAATAACACATAGGCTACACATCATACAAATGTATTGAGGTATACAGAGATAGTAAACATGGCATAAATCAGGAGAAGATTTTATGTCTTACTTAACCTTTTATACTTCCTAAATCATTAATGATAATCAAAGTAATTAATGTATACACAAACTGTTGGTATAGAAAAGTTTTCCTAAAAAGATAGCATATACGGCATCTATTTCACATAATCCTTTTACTCTTTATGTAATTAACTTCGCTTTCACTTTGTAAATTATACTGTGTTTGATCCTCGCATAAATAACATTATTCTTAGGGAAAGATGATTGTGATGATGTTTTGCTTTTAACCAAACCAATTTCTTTTTCATAGCTAGGTTTATATTCTGAAGTTTGCAGTAAAAATTAATGTTGATAAGAACATTTTTATTAATCTATTCATTTTCATCAAAATAAATTCTTTGATCTTCCTGAATATTAAATAACATTTCCATTATGTGATTATAAATTAGATTTTAGAATATATTTGCAAATTAATGGAGGCTTTGCTGCACTATTATCATCACACAAAAGAAGAGGTGTTGTGTGTGGGTAGGGAAGGGGGTAGAGTATTTACTACAATTGCATATGAAATCTATCCTGATAATCTAGGAAGTGGCCAAAAATATCGGTTTATCACTGGGTTGCATTTAATTTGAGCATACTTCTTTGGGACATTTTTAGCCAATTAGTTATTGTGCTGTTAGAAGCTGAAAGTGTATCACTTACCACAAATTAAAATTATTGATATATGTAAGAACCACAACTAACAAATGTGTTAAGTGTTCAATTAGTGGATCTGGAGTATTATGTCAAATACAATGACAATTTGATATGTTTAAAAAGAAGAACATTAGTATTGTTGAAGATCAATTTTAGAAACGGATTGAAGGCAGTATTGAATTATTAAAAATATTAATTTAAAATAAAACGTTTTCATTTAAACATGGAACTAATCTTTTGATAAATTTATTTTTGATGTATGATAAGTAATTTAAGTAGTAATAGTAACAACAGTGTTAATAAGCAATAAGATATGTTTTAAAGTTATAATAAAAAAATATTATTAAATATAAAACAGTATTTTTTTTAGAAAATAACAGAAAAAGTATCTTAATTTTAGAAATTACGTTTTAATAGATTTTGCAACTTACTGCATAAGAATTTAAAAAACAATATTTTACTTAGTCTTAATAATACTAATCTTATTTTGTAAGAAAGTACTACTTTTAAAGTTTTTATCGATACGAACTATAAATAGTAAGACACTAAATTTAAACATTAAATTGAATCAATAGTTAAAATAATTAGTGTAAATTTACCCATAACAACAACTTTTGCTGGCTCTTTTGTTGAATCTGGACACTTTTTGCCATCAATCAGACGTTCTTGACTACATGATGCTACACCACTGCCAATACCAACCACGGCATCATCGAAGGAAGTTAAAGTGTGTGATCTCGCAAAACTCACATGTTTCGTTCTAGAAAGAAAAAAAAAAATGTAAAGCACAAAAAAAGTATTTAACCAATCATCTAGCGTAGGTATTAAATGTAAATGTTCAGTCTCTATGTTTCAATTTTAACTTAAGTCCAAAATTAGAAAAAAAGAAAATAACACTATATTTTCAATAATTAATATAACTTCACTTTACACTGCAAAAACTACCTAAATTATTTAAGCTAAATATTCACATAAAATTTACATAAATTCACAAATACCTTACTTTAGTTTCCTGATAGTAAATTAATTCAATTTCATTTTTGTACCTCATATTTATTTTTATCAGCAGGTCGAACAATTAACCTTTTGATTAGTAGGTTTTCGGATAAAAATTATCACCCAAAAAGTGTTTTTTAAAATTATTTTTATTCTGGCTTATGTAAAATGTAACTTAAAAAACATTTTTGGGTAAAAAATTTAACTACTGTATATTTTACTTAAAAATGTTATTTGGTTTTGATTTAGTTAGGCCTAATTATGCTATATAATTTTTATTCCGTTTTTTTAATTTTTACATTTGTTGCTGCTGTTTTTTAGTTTTCCTTGCTGTAAACTGTAAAAATAAAGTTAGTTTTTTTATTACAAATTGTTGACTATTTTTTTTAAAAAGAAACCTAAAACACCTCATTTTGCTGTTTTTAGTTAGGCATATTTTCGTTTATTACTAGTATTATTAGATAAAATTTGTTTAATATATAAATATTATCATACATTTTTTGGTAATCAGATGTTTTGTTGGCCTACTAAACTTTTTCTCAAAATATAAAATAATTTCTGGGTGTAGATTAATTTAATATATTTTGTCATCCCCTAAGTTGCACGACTGATCCATTTTTCAATAATAAACTATCAATTCATTAAACTATACATTCACTAAAACACAAATTAATACTGCAGACAAGTCATAAACAAAAACAAAATGGAAGTAGTGCATCAAAACAAACAAAACATAAGTATGCTACAGCATACGTAGAGTAACCATTAGCTCTTGCCGTGGTCAAACAACAGTGTGCATTGGTTGAATAAAGACTCTCCTGCACTCTTTTGGATTAAGTTTGGAGTCAAACAAATGTTTCTAAAAATGCTGATAGATTGCAGATCAATTTAGTCTGTCTGCCGAGTCGAACGCAACATAAACGTTCATACCAGTCCGAGAGAAACACCAAAATGTAACATTGACGTTCATACTGTTGAGATCACCCGGCGCTCGGACGCAACAATGACATTCATCCAATCAAGAGGTTAAATATATAACATCAGAATTTGTATATTTGATAAGTTAAAATTAATTACTAATAAATGAAAAAAATGAAGAAAAATTGTAACACTAAGTTACAATTTTAGACTTGTTCACTTACCTGTGAGGAGCTGAAGCTAAAGCAGGAGGAGGTGGAGGAGGAGGTAGTAGTGGGTGTGCAGGACATGGCATGTGTCTGCCTACGAGATATTCAGTACTGTAACTCATGTAATGTGGTCCACGCCTTGGGTAGCTATTGCACATATCATATTCCTCTGGACGGATAGGTCGTGGCCGTTCCTAAAACCCCATGACAAGATATATCAGTTTATTTAGAGTAAATGATTATAAATTGGTGTATAAATATATACATTTATTATTTTTGAAAAATATTTAGTTTATTATCATTTTTATGAGCGGGAAGGTATGTAGATTTCTAATTTGTATGGGCATACAGCAGATTTTTGTAAATATAGTTTGTGATCAATTTACTTTAAGAAAGAAGAAAAAAGGAAGTTTTGGTTTTAAATTTACAAATATTTGATATATTGAAATCAATATTCATCTTCATTACAAAAATTTAAAATTTAACTTTTAAAAATGATTTTCTTAAGTTAGATACGAACCATTCTGATATTTTCTTCATCTTCAGGAAACCACACATAGCTATTAGGATCGTTACATAAAGATTTCGGCCTGCGACGGAAATATTCGGCTTCATCATGAGGGAAGTATCTAGGCCATCTGGGAAGTGGGGCATAGTCGTGAGGTGGCCTTCTGCAAAGATCTTGTAAGTTTTCATCGGAAGGAACTTTTCTCCGTACACAAACAGAAAGTAAACTTGGAGTACGAGAGCTGCACGATGATGTGTCCTAGAACAATTCATTCATTTCTAATATTTCCTTTAATATGTTTAAATAACATATAGTATTAACCATGTTAATGAACTTACTGCTCACAGTCCTTTTTGGTCCTTTTACTTTCTCACTATACTATAGTATAGAGAAAGTATAGTGATTTTGTAGAAATATTCGTTTTGGGACCCCTTCAGCCCAAAAAAGTGGTTTTTACAAAATGTCTGTCTGTATGTTTACAAAGCTAGAGAGAAAACTATTTGATCGATTTCGAACAAATTTGCAACAAACATGTCAATTAGGCACGAATAGATGCACGAAAAAAGGTTTCGAAAACTTTTGAAAAACAACCCCTGTTTTTGGTCAAAACCGCCCAAAAATCGGTTATTATTTTTTATAAAAAAAAAACTGCTCTAACGATTTTGTTAAAATTTGGCTTATTTGTAGCCCTTAATGTACCCTACCATATGCAAAAAACAGCATCTTTCTAAAAATTTTCGTTAGCTAATAATAATAACAACTGATTTTTTGGGTTTTTTGTCCCTCCCCTACTATTGTGATGGCACAGTGAATCTGTTTAATAATTTAAATATGTTTGTGAGAAAGTATGTGCCAGTTTCTGGTACCTTTGCCATTTAGTAAAATAAGTTAACATAGTAGTTAATATACCAGTCCAGTAAGGCATCATTGATAAACATTTAAAAGTTTCACACCTCCTTGACTTGTGTATTTGAAATTAATAAATCGTAGTGTACAAATTGAGGTAAAAGTTTCAAACATAATGATATTACATAAATAACTCTTACCTTTTAGAACTGTATAATTTATACAATACATATAAAATATCAAAATTGCTTAGGTACAAATTATGTCTACTCATTGAAAGCAACTGTAACATTTATAAACTTACTATAAAGATTCAACAAATTTGTTCTAAATCCTGAAGCCAAACAACTATTAAAATTATCCAAAAACATTGTAAAAAATTGAAAATTAACACTTAAAATTTGCTACAAACCCGATGTTTCAAAATGAATATCAGGGTTTCAAGGGTATGTAGTATTTACTACATTTAACTTACAACTATAAATATTATATTTCACTGTGTAAGCACAACACTCAGGACTGTGAGCAGCACAAAAAAGTGATACACAGGTATTTATGAAATATAAATATTACATCAAATGAAAGAGCAACTCAAACAGTTTTTCTTCTATGTGTTCAATATGAGCACCATTCGTCACATGGCATACATCGAGTCGATAGCTGAATTCGTCTCAAACCTTGTTCAGTGTGTCTGGAATAATTGTTGCAACAACTGCTTCAATCCTTTTTTTTTAAGTCGCGGGTAGGTCAGCTGGTATTAGAGGCACAAACACATGATCCTTTATGAACTCTCAAAGGTAAAAATTGGATGGCATCAGATCGAGTAATGTGGCTGCTATGCAAAACAAGCTCTGTCATCCACCTCCTTGCGGTTAATCCAGAAGTTGGCTACAATGTCGTTTAACCAATTGCGGACTGAGTTATAACAGTGAGGCGGCGTAACATCTTTCTGCCAAATGAAGCTATTTGGTTCAACTTTTCCAATTGAGGAAAGAGCCATAGATGCCATCAAGATAAGAAACTCCATGTACAGTTGTGTTGCTTCAGCAAAAAATAAAGGCTCATAAACTTTCCTCTGGGTCAGTTCATTCAATTTAGGTAAGTTTTATAGGGTTTTTCTAACCCCCAGATATGCACATAATGAGTGTTCACATGTCCACTTAGGTAAAATGTCGTTTCATCACTGAAGATGACACGATCCAGAAAATCTTCATCGTCATGCAGCAACATATCGTTTGCAAAGTTGGCACATAAACCGTAGTATGTAGGCTTTAGAGCTTGTAACAACTGCAAACGATAAGGATAAGCAAACTCTCCACACAGATGCCACTGAAATGGCTAATTCACGACTAGTCTTCCGAACTGAGTTCTTTGGGCTACACGTCATTCCACGTGAAAGACTCTTTCTTTCGTTTAACACGCTCTTCAGTCACTCTTGACCGTCCCATGCTCTAACCTTTGCAAAGACAGCCAGTGTTTTGATACCAGCAAACTGATGATACCATCTACGCATGTTATTATTATTGGAGGATTACATAAGAACTTATTAACACGAAATGTACATTGCACTGTAACTACAGATTCAGTCCTTGCAAACTGTAAAACACAAAAAGCTTTCTGTTTACTAGTCATTATCTTTGCTACTAGCGCTTTCTAACAGAAGACAGAGGAAACAGTGCTTGCACATGTGCACAGGTGTACCAACAAAAGTGTTTGTGCTCTTTCATGTGATTTATTATTTGTTGTTGTAAGTTAAATGTAATACATACTAAAAAGCATTAAAACCTGGATAAATGTATTTTGAAACACCTGTATTCTTGTAGTAAATTAGAAAATTGAAGACACTTAACATGATAAAAGGGTAGAAACTTTCTAAATTAAAAATAAATTACATTTTAGAAAGACAATAACCGCCAATATCGATGAAGAAAGTCCTTTTTACAATTATCTGCATGAATGAATAAATATAATACAAAATTTACAAACGAAAAATATTCAAAGAGAAAATAAGGCAACTGCTCTTTCTCTCTACTACTATAATTGACCAATCATTTTAGACATTTTTTATTAGTTATTATTTAAAGCAAAAGTCAATTTGATTTTACCTATTTCCATAACTTCAATGAGAGATACAAGTTTGGATAGTTGTCAAATAAAAAATATATAAGATAAAATATTTCAATGGTATAATTTATTTATTTCATAAAAGTACCAAACAGTTTTATTATTCCTACTCTTTATTAATCTATTGTTTAAAAAAAATCATTGAGATGTTTTTTTTGTAACACATTTTATATTCATTATGTGCTTTTTCTGTCATGTAAAGTAAATTAGTACTTCGAATTTAATTAATATCTGTTATTTACTTTCTATATAGATTTTTAAAGTATAAAATATTTAGTTTTAATTAACAATATTTTTAAAAACAATAAGCTAAGTACATTCATATGAAATTTTTTTACTGGAATTTTGAAACACGATTTTCATTATAATCGGGAATAATTTTGTAAATGTATTTCTTAACCTGGTTGCCACTTTTCAGATTTTTAATATGGAGAAGGATAACAATAAAAAATTTAAATATTTAGAATAATTATGATTTGTCAATTTATTGTTTATGTTTGAATCTACAAAATTATGAAGAATTGTTGCAATTATTACTCCAAAATGTATATTGATCTACATTTTGATTTATTAACAAAATCATATCGTATTTATATGAAATTGTTGAATTCAAACATGGATGAAGTTAATTTTGTTGCTTGACACACACAGAACATAGACTTAAGGTAGCAAATAGTTATGTTTTAGAACTTTGAATATAAATATTTCCTATAAAATATAGATTAAATAAATAATAACACAATAACATAATACATGCCAACTCTTACAGTCAACATGTTCTTGTTTAATTTCCTTACATTATAACTAGAAATACAACCAAACAATCCTCCTGGAGCATGAACATCTTCTAAGCCATGAAGTTGTTTGTCATTGATGCAATATTGCTCCCGAATGTCTTCTTTAGAGTAAAGTGGTGTACCTCTTTTGCTACGTCTCAGTTGCTTACGACGCCCCATACCCATTAGCTCATCCTCAGATTCGTAGGTTGTTGGTTCAGTGACACAAAGGTTTGCCTAATAAAATTAAAATCACATGGATTAGGAAATTATAAAAATCAATTATTATTTGCATTGCAAAGTGTATCTTAAATAATAATTATTCAATATTATCTTTTTTTACTCAAATACTCTGTTAATACTCATATGTACTGGAGAGTTTGAAATGTATCAATGACCGTGTTCAGTTCAAGAAGGCTTTGGGTTTTTGGTTCTGCAACAGTTTTGGGTAGTTTCTGGAGCTCGGGTGGTTTTTGGGTGTTTTGTGGCATGTTCTTAAATGTGTGTGTGTTTGAGAGTGTAAGTGTGTTTACGTAGACCTATATGTTTATATATAGTGTAACATAATTTACTTTTATTTTACTTAGGAGATAAATGTGTATTTTTTAGTTTTCAGTTTTTCTACATTATGTTTTAGAAGTAATTATTATTTTAATAATATAAAAATAATAATATAATATTTTGATCCCTTAAGATATACAAAAAATACCCTCGAAGTACACCCTTGAGGGGTTATAAAATAAAAAATAAAAAAATACAAATTTAATTGCACATGAAAAAACGCGTATGGATGTATATTTTTTAATTTAATTTTGATTTACAATGAATTAGTGTTAAGAAATATCGCAAATTATCTTCACACTCATTTGAGTTGTAAAAATCGTAAAATAAAAAGTATTTAAGCAAAAACAATTTTTTTGCTGTATATTTTGAATAAATAGCCATTTTAGGCCTGCAAAAACATTTGAACAATTTCTCTTATCGTGTTGAACTAATTCAAACTAATTCCAACTGTGTGTGAAAACTAATTCTCGCTTTCGTGCACATACGACTTGGTTTGGCGAAAGTGTACAGCCGGCATTTTTGCTCTTTTTTCGAAGTACAGGTAATATATGTATGAAATATAAAGTCAGGTTTTACAGAAAGTCATCGAAGAAAGATAATTGGATATTTAATAAATATGACGATAATACGCAAACCAGAACAATCAACCGGCTCATCAAAAAACAATCAAGATTGTCTGTAAATTGCACCGATATTATTGTTATGACATTTTTTACAACCGATACAACTTTTGGTTTTATAGTTTTGTAAAGTTGACCGTTGCATAAATGTGATAGCATTTTGCTATGTAGAAGACGGCTTGAAAATCTTAATGTAATGTGAGACGTGTAAAACTAAGTCTATGTATAAGACTGACTTTGTTCTACGAGCAATTCTGCAAGTGAAGTTACACAAAGACATCCCTAGCTTTGTGATTCGAACCACACAATCAATCCTCGAGGGGACTAGGCCCCTGAGGCATTATCCTTTGTTTTCTCTTGTGAATTGTTTCCAGGATTTTAACCCACTCATTAGTTTTACAAATTTGTCTAGAATATCTTATTTTCTTAATAGTATTACCTTTATTTGTTTCGTTGCAATTTGGATTTAAAAACATTCAATGCCCAAACAAAAGTATAAACCTGAGAAAATCTTTCATTCAATCAAAGAAGGCTATATATGTGTCATGAAGAAATCTGCTAAACTTAAATTTACATTAAAAATTATTCTCATATATTATTATTGTCTCTCTTGATAATCAGTGTGAATGTATGTTTACTGAGAAATGTATGCATCTGTTAATTGCACGGAAACATGAAAATATATTTGTTTATAAAAATAAACATATAATGCACTAAAAAAATTTTGGGAGAGAGTACAAAATATAATATACTTACAAACAATAAAAATAAAAATAAACTAATATTTTCGTACTTATTAGTAAAATGAAGAGACAACTGGAAATTATTATACTTCATCTAATCAAGAACTCAATCACGCAGCTGAACCGCTGATGTAAGTTGAGCGAATTTCCAAAATTTAATTTATGTGTTTTAGGATTTCAACCAACTATTTGGGAAATTGGTCTTCGCACGA
>JAGFPH010000383.1:76679-89963 GCA_018207615.1 Philaenus spumarius | reverse complement strand
AACTTATTCTTTCTTTTATTTACGCTTTAATTTTCTAATTCTTATGCTGTCTTTAAAATTTAAATTCGTTAACTTTTAATGTTTTGTGGTTCTAATTAGCAAGTCTAATTAGCGCCTTGCGACTGGCTAATTTCCGTCGCAGTGTGTACCAAATTTCGACCAAATGCGGCCGTTAGAGCTCTTGAACACACATATTATACATATTTTTAATTTTTAATGACACCCGAAAACGTGTTATGGGACCATGATCGTTGTTCATTTACCACTCCCGACCTTAGGTCTCAACATAAGAGTCACTGCTATAGCTCATCGCTAACAAGTAGATGATGTTAACAAACTGATTAAACAGAAATAAATTTTGATTTCCAAATTGTTGTCATAATTGCCGAAGATTATAATATTTTGTTACTAATTAGGTCTAAGTGATATTATAGGCCTAGTGAACAACCAACCAAGGAAATTATTTGCGCAACCACACCAAATGTTTATTCTTTAAAAGAAGAAGAAAATAATTTCTATAAGAAATTACAGGAATCACTTATACAACTTCCATGTAGGCCTAATATAGTAAAAAATATGGGAATTATTTTGAAAGCGAGAAGTTTGACTAAATGAAGCTATATAGACTAAAGAGGTTTAAAAAATAAAAAAAACTATTAGATTTTAGTAGCAATTAAATTACAATTCTTATATTAAAGCTATAAGAAAATTTTAGTTTATTATTCACCTTTGAAACTTTATCAGATTACATGAAAAGAGTTTATGTTTATGTTTGGAGGGAAACAATTAATTTACCTCTAGAAAACAGGGATTGAAAGTATGATTGTAATTTCTTAAGCGAGTTCGGATGTAAAGAGTCAGAGCCACAAATTTTATTCAAAATAATGATCTTTAATAAATATGGTGAGTCCATTGCGAATCCACTATGTTATTAAATAATATGGTGAGGCCATTGCGAATCCAATTTTTTTAAAAAATTATTTTGCTTTCATATTCATAAATAACGACCATTAAATCTTACTGTTATTAATTGTACTAGGGGCTCTGCCCCTGGATGCTTCGCGTCCCAACTCCGCCTCGGCTTCGCTCGCAGTTGGAAAATTCGCTAAAGAAGCTCGTTAATCTTTGGCTCGTTTGTACATAGGTTTGTAAAATTATGAAACCAGGCTTAAATATATTAACAGTAATTACAAGATTAATTATAACCTCAAATACATGTTTTAGAAACGTGAGAGGCTTTCATTACGATTTTAGTCCTAGTTCTAGTATCTTCTGTCAAGTTTTGAAACCAGGCCTAAATATAGTAAAAATTATTGCAGAATTATATTATTGCAGTACATTTTATAAAACTAACGTTTTTTTAAATCAAGAAAAGTTAGGAAAAAATATTTAAATCACAGCCCATACTATTTATTTTTAAAGAACGTGTGAATCAAAATGTTTTAATTTTTGTAAATTATAATAGGCCAAACATTAGGCTAGTTTTTAAATTATAATAATCTATTTTTTTTCCAAGGCCCATCAGAATCATAGCGTAAGAGTTCATTGGTAGGGTTGGCTTTCCACTAATTGACAATATTTTGTAAATGGGTTTGCATCAAATAAATTCAAGTGGCCTTGAAAATCTGATGTAAATGATATTATCGGAGATAAAAATGAAGCAGGTAATCATGTTTGGTTGTAGCAATATGAGGGGTAGCCTACATCCAAAATAATGGAAGATGCTAGCCTTGCAGTTTGAAATTTTCTCTTTTTGTTTATACATGATAAATTAATTAATTTAATTTAGGCAATAAACTTATTATATGTTGTGCTGGTATCACCAGAACTAAACGTAGTTTGAACCAGTTATGTATCCACAAGATTCCTTTCATTCATATTTTATGCTTCTATCACTACATGTTTATTTATAAGTAAGAACACTTTACTATTACGGCCCACTGTTAGATTATAAACCCGTTTTGTTTCTTTACTAATCAGAACCTTAATTTACATTAGCATTACATTACTTTAGCGATCATCGTGTTGTATTTTTTTGTTCAAATTTAGTTAACTATAAAAACGTAATAAGAAATAAAACATAATGTTGTAAAACTTTCCTTTATACGACTAGTAAATTTGTAATAACACTTGTTTTTTTACAATAGAAACGGGTTTTTTATTAGTTTTTTTTAATACAACAAATTGATTAACTTATATCATCAAAATTAGTTTCACTTATGAAATTAGAGAGGTATTTCTGATAAAATTCTTATGCCAAATGTCTGAAAAGGCAATTTTTGGGAAAGGGTTTGAAGGAATTTTAAAACTAAATAGGTTAAGCCTTACCTCACTCAGTTCAAAGGTATTGTACAGTTGACAGGAATTAAACTTTAAAAAATAAACGGTATCAGGAAACTGACACATACTTTCTCCCTCATTATAGGAACTTAATTTTTTATTTTTAAGAGTAATTTTCCCATAAAAACCTTTAAAATAACGGAAAAACCAACTTTTCTCAAAAACGGCTCGAACGATTTTGATTAAAATTTTACAGTTTATAGTACTTTAGGTCCCTAATAAACTGTAAAATTTTAATCAAAATCGTTAGAGCCGTTTTTGAGAAAAGTAGATTTTTCCGTTATTTTAAGGGTTTTTATGGGAAAATTACCCTTAAAAATAAAAAATTCACAAAAATGAAAAAAACGCCTGGAGATACCGTGGATTAGTACCTCCATACCAAATTTCATCAAAATCGGACGACTGGTTTAGGCTCTAGGTCTGATAACATCCACACAGACACACAGACACACAGACACACATACAGACACACACACAGACATCACTCCGAAAACCACTTTTTTAGGTTCAGGGGGACCCAAAACGGATATTTCCACCAAAAACTCAAACTCGAAAATTTTGACGAATACAATACTTTCTCCATATACTATGGTATAGGGGGAGAAAGTAAAAATAAAGCCTGTGATTTTATCCATTTTGTTAAAAACTTATTTTAAAAAGAAATTAAATTGATGCAACTTCAGCTATGGAAGAGCGTCAGTTGAAATTAAGCGTCCAACTCGATTCGTTTGCTCGCTATACAAGCCGATGGGGATAGGCTTTTATTTATTACATCCAGTAACTTATAAATAATGCAATCATTATTGACAGTATTTAAATAAACTGCAAACGTGCGTGCAATACACGCTTAGGAATATTGTTTCATACAGGTTTTAAATGACAAATTATGACATTATGAGCTGGCTATAGCTTATTAACAGTGAAAGATTTACTGGTATTAAAGTATTTGTTTTCGCAATTGCAGCAAACATTTGAAGCTGTAATTTTTCAGAAATATTATTTGAAAGCAGTTTAACAATTTTCATTAAGGTAATTTTTGTTGAAATCCTTAAAAATAACATAATATTTATCATTGATAATACATAACATTTAACATTAATAATACATAATATTTGAATAATAAATGATAAAATGATTAATCATAAAATTTGGTTAGTTTAGATTTGTTTGTAGCATATACCTACTGCTGCTAGATTAAGGGTGTGTAATACTACTGAAGTAAAAGCATTGAATCCAGGAGCGGAGCAAACCCTGGCCTATGATATTGCATAGGTAAAGCGCTCGAGCGCGACTAGATTATCACTTGTATACACTTTAGGTTTTAATAATTCCGGTCTTATTTTTGGTTTTCGCCATGTGCGTACGACATTTAAATTTGCACAAAACTGCAACGTACAGTTAGTATTTAATGAAATTCGCCCCAATGTTTTGCTGCTATCAGGTGACACGACTGTAAATCATGTTTTGTATTGTTTATGAACAAATATCTTTAATAAAAAGGTATAATTTGAATTTTATATCACCTACGAATTATAACTTAGATGTCCATAATCGATTTCCTGCAAATTATTAAAGACTAGTGGGTCCACCAATGCTTCGCTATTATTTGATTTAATTTAAAGGGTAGTTATTCCATTTCATTACATTGACTTAAGTAATGGAATTGCAAAATAGTTTTTATGACACTTAAGCATATACTACACAAATTTAGATTAATAGTTTGTAAACCTTTGTAGATAATGCAGTAAACATTTGTTTGCTTTTACCTAATTTAAAAAAACTGATAGTTGTGATGAATTGTTAAAAACCTGATTCTAAATTGGTTGCAAATAAACGTGTTTTGGTTCAGGCCTAACCTAAAATCATGTTCAGCTTTAGATCCAACACAGCTGTTTTATATATATTATGTAACAACAAATGTTTAAATTGAATTTAAATATAGTAAGCATTTTTAGTAGATTTTTGTTTGCTTTAGTTGGGTCAATCTAACAAAAAAAAGCTGTTGGTTTTGAAGAATAATAAACTGATTATAAAATGCTGAATAAAGTTGCTACGGTAATGAATGTAAACAAACATGACGTGTTGCTAAGCTTTTTATACGAATAGCTGTTTTTGTGCGATATGGTCCATATAAAAGAGGCTGTTTAGCTTTTTCCAAATTAGAAACTTTTTTGAGAAACTTTTCAAAATTTTCTTTATATAAAAACCTAGTTCGGACTATTACGAACATTTTAAAACAAAAAATAGCCAAATTGGTCCAGCCGTTCTCAAGTGATGCGCTTACAAAAGAACAGCAATTCATTTTTATTATATAGATTATCTTCAAAATTTGATGACAGATTTGTTATATTGAAGAGTTATATGTATGGGACTGTTTCGTCCTGGTACTGCACACCTTAAGATATGAACTCTAATTTTGTATTCTTTAAAAACTCATTATTATTTTCATTGATTACAGATTTACTATACTACGAATTTCTTCCAGGATATTAGGTATACAGATTTTAGATCCATGTCTTTCAGTTGCAAATAATTAATGTATTAAAGGTTTCGGAGTTGTGCATATTGCAAACGTCTTTGAAAGCCTCTTCACTGAGCCATAAAATAAAAAAATGTATACTTTACTTCCCGTGTCTAAGGGAAGTATCCTTACAAAAAAATTGTCTTTAAAATTTCTGTCAAGTACAGAATAATTAGAATATTACTGTAAAATTACACTTTGTATAGTTTCATTATACAAGGTGATACATTGAAGGAGGCTGTGAAAAAAGGATCGACTTGTTTGCACATTGAATAGTGTTCTTACCTGTGTTGAGACATCGGTCAGTGGATGAAATTTTACTGCTGCAGCCGCGTGGTTAGGATCTCTGAGGACGGAGCGTACAGGGCCTGAAACATAAATCTGCATGTAAAAACAGTGCATTTTAAAACACCCATACTTTATAAAACAGACGTGAAAAGCAAAATCTCTCCATATTAGATTTTAATAAAAAATTAACGTTTGGAGATTACGTTCCAAATTATAAATCATGTGAGTTTATATTTTAGTGAAAATTACTATAATTGAAAATCTAGGTTAGTTAATGATATTTGTCAAACATTTCATTAGACATTAGATTAGAAGAAATCAAAATATCGCACATGAATCTATTATGTGTCTGTAGGCTACATGTATTGGTAATATGTACTACTAAAATATAACGGTTATAGCAAATACATTTTCATACTGTGTGTAGTTTCTAGTAGAAATTATCATAGCATGCTACATTTTCATAATACATCTTATTTTATAGGATCCTTCATAGTCCTGCACTTAGCAAAGGGCCGTATCATATGCAAATTAATTTAATTTTCCTTTGCAGAGAATGTTAATATATACCAAGAAAAGTGTAGCTCCTAATACGAAACCCTGTGGGACACCTTACTTCACAGCTCCAGCAGCACTCACACATACTCCAACCTGTACAGCCTGTTCCATTCCCTTCAGATAACTTTTATTAAACCATTAACATACAATTCCTCTTATTCCACAGTTAAACATCTTATTCAGGAGAATTTCATGATTAACCTTATCAAAAGCATTCGCGATATCCATCTTCAGTAAGAATATCTTCCGTACTCAGACCAGTTCTAAAACCAAATTGGTTTTCCTAAAAAATGTACATTTATCTACAAATTTTAACAGCCTAATTTTCATGGATTTCTTTTTGAGATTACTGGCAAAAGCGAAATAGGTCTGAAGTTACCAAGGTTGGGTTGGGTTAGGATATGTTAGGTTAGGTTAGGTTTGTCAGACCTCAAGTGGGAACGGAAAGACTCGCTATTACTCGGGGTGGCGCGAGGTGACTCGAGGTGGCTCGTCCTTTCTTGTGTATTGTCGGTAAACCCCTCCGACATCAAAGACTTGTGGCTCGACGGATGACAAGCCTCAGTACAGCTCGAGCAACTATTCCAACGATCTGTTGTGAATTGTTGCCGTTGCCAGTGGTTTCTGAACGTTTTTAGTTAGCGTTCATTATTAAGTTTTTATTATTTTTATGTGTTCAAGGGAGTGGTCAAATGAAGTTATCATGAAGTTCATTGATGTGTACGAGGGAGAACCTTGTATTTGGAATCAGCAATATATACGATTGCGGACAGAAACAAAATATACGATGCTTGGAGGGGAATCCAAGGTAGCTTTAAGCGTCGATTGTTCTTTAAATGAGCTGAACAAGAAAACAAAATTTGATGGTGACTTACAGGAAGCTGGCTTTGAAGACAAAATAAAACTTAATTTATTTAAGGAGGAATAGTGGAAATCCTTAGAAAAATTAAAAATAAGACTACGAAATTAACACTAATAGTCTATTTCCACATACAAATTATACAATTAATTTTAGACCGGTTTCGGGTAATACACCATCTTCAGTACAATATAAAATAAATAAAAAAATTTATATTCTATCCGAATTCATTTGTCACACTACCGATTTTCCGTACCAAGATAGCTCGTGGGGGCTCGAGGTTCGTCAAGCCACGAGCCTCTCCGCGCCTCAGAAACGGCTTGAGGTCGGAATTCGACAGACCACAAGACTGTGCTTCCTTCTCTATGTGTTTTGTTTTCGTCTAATCACTTGTTTTATGCAGTTTGAATTAGGAATCGTGGTGTTAAGCTCGCGAGCCGCTCGTTCTTGATTGGACGGATCAGAAAAAGTCGGTACGAGGAACGAACACAAAGGGATTCGCAGTCGTAGTGTGGACGGCGAGGAGGCAACATCTAGTGCTCGCGAGCGAGGGGTGTGTTGTTTTTGTTGTGGTTTTTTAGGCAGCGTTACTAATCGACTTGATAAAAAAACCTCCAATACTAAGTTTTGCACAAACACATAACTATTTTATAGACATTCAATTTTACTCCAGAAAGGTTGTTCTGACACTCATACTAAATTACTTAATGTGTAATTTTTCTTCTATAATATTTATAATATTATAGTCCTTAAACCGTCTTTAGTGGGATTCCCGTAATAGTATTTTTATCTTTTGTATATTCACTTGTGAATTTTGATCTATGTATTTCATTGTAAATACAAATGTTAATGTATACATATTTGAAGCTATTTTTCACTTTTTATGAAATATAAAAATATATATATTGATTGAAAATGTACACAGTTAGTAGCCTAAATGTTACTATGTACAGTGAACATACGACAAAATGAGGATAACACGGTGTATTGGAGATTAATCAGTATTTTATTGATCTATGAATTGTAAATCCCTTTTGCAGATTGGGTTTGGATTGAACTAAGCCTTCTGCAATAACGTAGACTCCAGTCATTAACTGTGGCAAGATTACTATCGATTAATTGTCACTGAAACTCCATTCTAACCTAAATAACAATGTAGCCTATCCCTTTCAGCAGGTAACCTATCTGCAAAAGCCAACAAAACAGTATAACAGTTCAAAAAACAAGATTGTGTAGTTTTCACAAATGTAAATTGTAAAAATGTAATGCCTACGTATGGTTTAGTGACACTTAGTAGGAAGAAGGAATAGTGGAATAATAGCAAGTTATACAAATCAAAATTATATTTTCAAACAAACATTATTTTAACTTATACATTTGTTAATTTGTAGTGTTGTTAAAGTATACTTTTAATGATACCAGGATATACACGGTGACGGATAAGGCTTCATCTCCCTGGCCTATATTTTTACTGAATTAAAAACAAAAACGCAAAATGCGCCATTGCAAAATATTGCAAGTTTCAAATGAAAATTTTGAACTTTCTGTATATATAGAAAGCTATTTTGCAATTCGTGTTATTAATGTATCATTACTTGTAATATCAGGTCATTGTCGGGTGACATGTCATTAGGCTTAAAATTCGTCAACATGTTATAAACCATGTTATAACATGAAAGTTAATATGACGTTATCATGGACAATGAAGCGGATGCCCAGTGTTCTAGTAAAACGCCATTTCTATTCATGTGGCTGGAAACTAGATTTATTATCTCTTCTTTTGTCGCGAAAAAACTTGTATTAATGACTTGCATGTTCTGTCAGCAGTTGTCCGTTTTATGTCATACTGTATAACATCTATTTAGAAAAACAGAACTGGAAGATATGTCAACACAATTGTCTATGTCATTTTACGCTCTAGGGTAGGATAAGAGCTTCAAGGCAATTTGAAATTTTAAAATCGGCGAAAAAGTCTCAAAAACGGTTCTATATTTTTCTGCACCACAGAAGAGTATTACTTTTGAAAATTTGGGTAGAGCTTTCATAGTCTCACAATTGTTCTTTTCCACTTTTCTATTAACTCATGTAGACTCTCTAAAAATTTGACCCTTAATTCTATCCAAAAAATGCAGTTAACGTAGAAAAGTTCAATTCCTATGCAGATAGAAACGAAGCCAGAGGCTGAGATAAATACATTTATTGCTATAAATATTAAAAACTTACGCGTAAATACTGGGCCGTGCTGGGCCCCTAGGAGGTGATAGAAATTTACTCAGAGGAGGCGCCATAGTAGACATATTTAAGACTATTTTAAGATATTCAGATAATGGTGACATCTTATGCGTTTAAATCTTACATATATTTAAAATAAGAGTAAAACTCTTAAAAGTATTTATGCAAATAATATAATTAAAATAATGTGCTTAAAAGTAATATAAAAAAACAACATATCCATACAATAAACATAATAGTTAAATACAATTTTTGGTTTTTGTTGATGGAAACATCTATTTGCACAACAATTGCAAAATGTAAATGCATCCGTATCGGTATAAATGACGTTTGTATGTCTATAGAGTAGATTTAATAAATAAACCTATTTGAACCGAAAACTCTTACAACCGCTAGGAGTTACTGGTGCTGGACTGGAACTGTACACCTGTATTCAGCATACAGAACCCCTCCCCATTGATTTAAACGTAATCATGTGCACTCGGTTTCATACGTAAATGTATTTTATCGCCGGTCGCCGGTAATTTTGAAGGGTTCCACAACCACACATTTACACATCCTCCTCATAAGTTTTGTGGAAACTGAAACTTCGTCCAAATTTATTTGTCATTAATTCATATTAAATGCAATGTCTCAGTGGTTAGAGGGGAGATAAAAGCACATGGACAGGAGTGGGAAGCACATGGAAACTTCTCGGTATCCCGGTAACGCACGGTGCTGCGTCCAATTACACTTCGGTGGTAGTGCAATTACTTTCATACCATACGTTTATATTCCGTGAAGTAGCTTGTTACAGGTTTTCAATCTTTCTCAATTGATTCAATAATCAGCCGCCGCTATACAGGATTTTGTGTTTGGTGGGAACAGATCTCATGCAATAGTGTAAGAGTCCTTATGTTATTCCTAGCCTAGGACAAAGTAATGAGCTAGGTGGGTAATAGCTTATTGTGAATGGTATCTTACATAAATTCAAATGCAACATGTTTTTGTTTATAGAAACTCAAAAGATAGTTGGGTGTAAGGAAAATTAGGATCTAGTACAAAAGGAAGAATATTCGTTCTTAAATTCCAAACTCTGGGAATAGGATCTAATACAACAGGTTGAATGTTCGCGGTAGGTTTTACCTAGCACTGGGTGATAAGATCGAATAGAATAGGAAGACAGGATCATATGGCTTTGACTTGGAACAAATCCCTGAGATAACGATTAGAGATAGTAGAAATGGAAACCTGGAATGACAGTGGATCAACTAGCACTACTCTCTGACTGCATATTTTCAGTTCAATATTTACTTTATAAATCCAACAGTACACTTTTTGGTGTAGGAAAATAAATTTAAGAATAAGCTTGTTTTACTTTATTAGTTATCCAAAAATCTAGCCGTAGTGACTGAACTATCATGTATAAAATTTTAAAGTTTTAAAAACACCTTTATTATTATTACCAAATTTGGACCTAAAGTGCGTTGAAAAAAAAAGAAGAAAACACGCAGACTGTATAGTTTGTTATCAATGTACATTTCAATTTTAAAGTAAATTTTAATTTCCTTCCTCTCGTTCTGTCAAAACAAGTCACGCAATAAATGATTACTTAATGTTGTAATTCAAAATACGTTTAGTGAAAAGTACATGTGACGCCAGTGTTGACACATCTGATAGTTCTGTTTTTTCAATACATGTCATACAATATGACATAAAACGGCTATGAGAGAATTGACGGCATTGTTGTAAGTTTTGACTTGTCAAAAGAAGATAATAAATCTAGCCTCCAGCCCTACGAATGGAAATGGTGCTCTACTGAAACTTCGGGACATTGATATTTTCACTCCACTGTCCATTGTGAACGTGAAGTGTAGAATCATTACATGCAACATCTGTCTAGACGGCTTCACTTTATATACTTTTAACATAATTTATCATGAAAATATATTGGATGATATGTCTAGACGGCTTCACTTTAATAATACTTTTAACATAATTTATCATGAAAATATATTCGATAGATTAACATAAAACTAATAAATAAAAATGACATAGTGTTCAAAATTCATGATTGGGATCTTCCTGTAAGACGCTATACATTACATTCAATAGATGTATACAGAAAACTCGTTTTCACGATTTGTTTTCCAAAAATATCGACACTAAAAATATGTAAATTCCCTCCTAAATGCTTTATGTATTGAATAAAAAATCTAGCCTATTATGATTCAATTTGGTTTATTCGTAACTTTGCAGACCTAGCTTAGAATTTATTTAATATGCGAACTAACACTGGGTTATTATGATAAAATGAATTGATACAGTCAATTTGGTTGATGTTTAAATTTAAAAGAATTACTGAGATACTTCGGTTTCTGTTAATGTCTCTCATAAAGTGCTTATCGTAATTAAATATTACACATTTTTCACCTGCTATGGAAATAACTATTAATGTAGTTCTAATGATTTTGTAATAATTCAAATCTAGAAATCTTCCAAGCGACCAGTACGAGTTCCATACCTTGTTGGAATGAATGTTGTAAAAAAACATTAAAATAGAGAAGCAAAAATCTCCGTATGTTTTAGAGAAATTCTACTTCCGATAATCTTGAAACCTGCACTACCGTGCATGAGCTAGCAGAACATGTAGAGGAAACCTTGGTCTCAATAATATGGGATGTTTAACCGTTCTACTTTTCTCTTATCGCATGGTAGAAACTGAAGTCCGTGTGTGGCCTATATCCACTCTTTCAACTGATTTCATTGAGAACTCAATAAGGAACTATTCTTACAGACTCACTTGACATACCAAGCGCACAGGGATCACATTTGCAAAGTCTCTTCTACGAAGACTTGAAATGATGAATTCAAACTTATTAAAAAAATTCAAGAAGCACTACCCCTAAATGTAGGATCCTCGAACGATTTACCTTTTAATGTAATATTTATGTTAGAGGAATTTGAATGTCAGATCGCGACTCAGCACCTGTACCTGACTTTATTATGCTCAGAGCAGTGCGGGTTCAGACAAGGTTTATCGACCAGCTGATTTGACTTGAGTCAGATATACAAAATTACTTTCTCTTACGTTAGTCCCTCCTTGTAGTTTTTTTTTTGATTTGGAGATTAATAATAAATACACTAAAGTTATGGAATATCAGTGGTAACCCTTATTCAGAATTGCACAGAAGACATTTCCTAAGTCCTGGTAGATATTTTGTAGATTCCGGGTCAAGTTGGTTACAACGTCAATGAACAGATTGTGGAGATTTAAGGAGATGCAATTGTGGAGGAAACTTTACACCAGCCGCCATTTACACATCTCGTAATGCCATTCGATGATACTGTACATTAAATGAAAAGCACATTCTTTATCGCAAGTGGGAAGATGAGTGGTAAAATGTACAGAATAATAAACTAAGGGAAATTAAGAATACTGTCCAACGGTTGTTGTCCTCCATTTTCTGCAAGACGAAAGGAAGTTAAGAAGGCTTATTTGCGGAAGGGACACTCCATATTAACCCATGGGTTTCTGGTGATTCAGGAAGAACCACATCAGTGCGATGAATGTCATTTAATTGCTTGTTATTAATTAATCTTTTACTTATGGAATGTCGAGCAGGAAATAATTTGTTGAGATTAGCATCTTAAGCAAGATATCTTCCAGGATTGTTAACAGATACGTTCCCACTGTCAACAAAGTACTGACATTCCTGTGTTATAAAATTGTGTTTAATGTAATAATTTACTTTTCACGTAAAGTAAGGTGATGCAATTTTATAATTTATCATTGTTTTAAAATTGATGTTAATTTTTGTTATTGTTGGGGTCTAACAGATGGTGGTACCCTTTGTGTATAAATGAAACATTTAGTTGATAAATAACAAAACAATTCGCTCGACTAAAATACCCACTGAACTATACACAGCCTGCATGAAATATGTTCTAATGTCCGTAAGCTATGTATTCCCTTTCCCCTATTTACCATCTCCCTCGCGTTTAATAACTGTTTAAATATTAAACACTTTAAATGAGGCACCATTTTAGCATAACCTCTCTAAGCTAGTAGGTCTGGGAAAGGCTGCATTTACTATTCATAGGCTTGTTATTGTTCACGAAGCAACTTCTAAAGTACAACACATGCTTTATGCAAAATACATTTTCTTTTAATATTGCTAACAACAAGTAAACAAACAATGTCGTTTAAAAATATCACAACTTTTAACATTTTGAAATGGCTTGCCCACAAACTTGTTTTAAAGTCGGTTTCCTCAGAACAGTCACAAACTAAAGGGTGAAACCGGATATATTTTCGGTCATTTTATAAGCCAGTGTTAGCGACCACTCGCAAACTACCTCTGGTCCAGCCCTTATGCGGGATCAATATTGTATTCATGAGACCAATGTTAAAGTTAAATTTGTTGTTTATAGTTAAATTATATTTTCTTGTATTAGATGACGTATTGTGAATTATTTAACCAAATTTAAATACTATATCATCCAA
>JAGFPH010000383.1:40175-76352 GCA_018207615.1 Philaenus spumarius | reverse complement strand
CAGTGAACATTCATAACAGAAAATCCGTAAGATGCATACATTGATGTTAATCCTATAAACATAGTTTTTCAGATTTTCTGAAAAATAGTATCGCTCAGGGCCGGCGAGAATTGCTAGTATAAGGGCTCAGCCACTTCCTCTCGATATGTGCTGCCAGCCGGTTCTACGCTGTGACGTCACAGGGTTGTACTTTCGCCGCACTGCCATACAACCACCACTGCTTAGCATTAGTCGGCAGCATGTATTTAGTACTTAATGACCCCCATGATACCATTCTACCCCTAGTGGCACTCTCTTTGATATTATACTCTTTCAACAATCAATAAATAATACTTAATGCACCTAGACAAGGTAAAATGAGCGAAAACACAACAAATCAGTTACAGATATGTTTACTTTACTAATATCCGGGTTACTTTACTTCCAAGGAGGCTAATCAGTAATCTTTTAATGTTATTTAACTTTGCATAACAATTTTCTATATTTCTATCAAATTTTGGTTTAGCAGTTTACATATTAGGCTTACTTATATGTAGCCTACACAGGGTGAACTAAAAGTCTGGAGACACCCTTGAAATTTTTGAGAGAGTAAGTGGAAAAAAACAAACTCAGGTAATGTTTACTAGGTACAGAGATGTACTTTTTTACGCATAAGACAACGTTGTTACCATTTCCAAAATGGGAAATTTTGGGGGCAGCTCAAAAATCCTAAACGCAAACCCCTGCCTTGTGGCCCCTCATTTTAAAGGTATTGCTACAAGAATGTAAATTAGGAAAATTAAAGGTCTCTATTTAATTCCTCTATCTAAAGCTATTTACAGTTAAAGACGAGAATGATTCAAGTCCTTCTAACTTTTTAGTGAGTGATTGGTGAAGAGCAAAATCCAAGGAATGTTTATTAGATATCAGGATTCATTTTTATGTATGGATAAACTTTGCTAACGTTTCAAAAATTGGAAATTTGAGGGCACCTCAACATTTTTACACGCAAACCCCTGTCACGTGACCATTTATTTTAAAGGTATTAACAAAAACAAAAAAAACTAACAATGAAAATTTGAGGTCACTATCTCAAACCTACGACAAATTTAAAATGAATGGTCACATGACAGGGGTTTGTGAAAAACAATTTTTGGGCTGCCCCCAAAATTTCCCATTTTCTAAATGTTAACAACGTTGTCTTATGCGTAAAAAAGTACATCTTTGTACCTAGTAAACATTACCTGAGTTTGTTTTTTCCTTATTACTCACTCAAAAGTTACAGGGGTGTCTCCAGACTTTAAGTTCATCCTGTACACAACACAGTAATACTGTAATTAATTGTAAAAAATATTTCTGTAGGCTTGCACTAAACTTTGATTTTGAGAATTGTGCAACTATTTCAATGTTTACATGAAATAATTGTTTTAAATAAAGTATTAATAAATCATTAACATAAATTCTTTTTGATAGTTAAATCAAAATGTTTCTCGGGTGCAGGTGTATAGTATAGTAATTTAGTAAATTAATATACTTGGGCCTCACAACTTACTTCCAGAATAAAGTGAAATGGCCACCAGTTCCAAGGTTAATCTTGAAGGTATTAAAATATGAAATTTGGCTACAAATTAGGCACTGTATTTTTAAATTTATATTTCTCTCACTTTAAAACTTCATGAAAATTAAGATTTACGCAATGAAATTTGTCATTCAGCTACACTGCTAATTCATAAAAATTATGTTTATAATATAGAATTCTGAAACAAATTTTGCCAGGGTCGGAAAGAGTTTAAATAAACGGTATCAGTTAACTGACACAAACTTTCTCCCAACTAACTGTAGTCAAAATAATATTGTTTTTAATCATTTTATTTACTACTTTTTAGAACAAAACAAAAAAATAATATTCTACCTACGTCAATCGTATAAAAAAGTTTTTGTCCCAGGCGGGATTCGATCGCGCGACCTTTGAATTACTGGCCGTCCTCGCTACCGTTGTGCTACCCCGTGCGGCCGTCGCCGTGATGCTAGATTGACAACATAAACTTGTTTATTTTTTAACATTTCCCCATAATTATGAAACGCCGAAGTTTTGATAAAAGCGGGTGGTGTCATTTTGTTTGGCATCTTAAGCACTATAAATACTGAAAATTTGATCAAAATCGTTAGAGCCGTTTTTGAGAAATTTGCATTTTTGTCGTTTTTTATTGGTTTTTAGGGGTAAAGTACCCTTAAAAATTAAAAATTCCAAAAAATGAAAAAAAAAAAACGCCTGGAGATATTAGGGTTTAGTACCTACATACCAAATTTCATGAAAATCGGACCAATAGTGTCCTCTCTGGTCGTGTATACATACAGACAGACTGACAGACAGACACCACTCTAAAAACACTTTTTTGGGTTCAGGGAGCACCAAAACAAAAAATTCCACTAAAAATATTTTTGGGTTCAGGGAGCACCAACACAGATAATTGCACTAAACCATTTTTTGGGGTTCTGGGAGCACCAAAACAGATAATTCAACTGAAAATTCAAATTCGAACATTTTTACGAAAACAATACTTTCTCCATATACTACGTATAGGGTGGAGAAAGTAAAAATTGTGTTGAATTTCTTAAGGAGTTTTACGTTAACTTAAAACTGTAATGCAGTTTGTTCTACGTTCTTTTAGCTCATTGTAAAAATCTATGTTATATTTGATTTCCATAAGTAATATTAGTAGTTCTTTAACTATTGTCACCTAAAAATAGATACAGTAGCTTTGTTTGAAATTCTCTTTTTTTTTACCTGAAACTAACACTATAAATAACAAATATTAAACAATATCAATTTAAAATTCAGCATCTATTACATACAAACTGGTGAGAAATCATTGGGAAAAGCCAAAGCTGCACTAGTGAATAAGCGCAGTTGACAACCCTATGACGTCACACGGTCAACGTTCCCTCCCCTCACCGGAATCGGCGGCGTTGGCTAAACTTCAAAGGAGTGGCTGAGCCCTTCTACTGTTCTCGCCGGCCCTGGTATCGCTTATGTAATAACAAAATATATGAAACCGCCTCGGGATCTACCTTAATAGAATACAATTTAAATTATCCAAATCGGTTAAGCCGTTTTCTAGAAATCAGTGAACATTCATAAAAAAAACTTACACATCAAACATAGAAACTTTTCCTTTTTTCGAAGTCGGTTAAAAATTAGTTACTTTTGCTACCGTCTGCTTTTGCGATTATTTATGCTATCTGATTTTTGTTGTACTATGTATATACTCGTACATTTAAATGAAACATTGATGTTTATAATACAGTACTTGAAAAGGGAATAATGAAATCCTTTTAGGATCACTCATTTGTCAGTTGATTTTCTCAGGATTAGTTATACAATATATTTTGATGTAGCTGTAAACTATGCTAATACGCATTTATTCCGCGAGACAATTAAAACCATGCTTCTTTAAACACATGTTTTGGGATGGAGCAAGGTTTAGTAAAAATTTAATAATACTTTCTTGTGAGAGTATCATTTTTGAGGGCTTTATATAAAGAAATCAAAACTTTCATAATTATTTAATAAAAGTTTACAAGATATATAGACAGTGTTGGCAAAAACACTAAATTCCCCCAAATATTTCTGAAAATACAAAAAAAGTGTTAGAAAGATAAGTAGTGTCGGAGATACTTATATCCCTCACAGAGAAACTATGGCGGATCCGAGTTTTTGTGAAAAGTTACGAAAAAAATTTAATATAGGCCTAAGTTATTCTCGCCAAAATGTGTATTATTTAAGCTGGTAAGCTGGGTATATTGAATAGAAACCATTTTGATGTGTTGCCGTGGTTATTAATAGATACTACAGTACTTACTTTGGTGAAGCCTTTATTGTGGGGAGATAAGGAACCTTTGGTGTGCGATTGACTTCTCTGGTTGTCCAACACAAACTAGGCTTAAGCTTTTATTAATTTAGGTTCCATAAAATGTTTGACTAATTTTTGAAATATTACAAATTAATGTTATACATATTTTGGACGATTGAGGTTTTTTTGAAAAGAAATACACAATTAATTATTAAAAACAGAAAGGATTTAATATGAAGTCAACAAACGGTTATTTGTACTATGCAATAAGTAAGCCTTATCAAAACACCTTATCAAAGATAGCCTACAACCTTTTTAATCATTGATGTCACTCACTGTAGTTGCTCAATACCAGCACTAGGTGTTTTCTGAATAGTAAACTAATTAATTGTCTTAGTTCATTGTTGTTCAGGCAAAGGTAAGGTTTAAAATGGAAAACTGGCTTGGGAAAGTTGCTGTGGTGACTGGGGCGAGTTCAGGAATTGGAAAAGGTATCGCCAGAGAATTGGTTATGCGAGGAATGACTGTCGTTGGATTGGCCAGGAGAGAAAACCTTTTGCAGGTTAGGAAAGAGGTTCAGTACAGTGTAATAGTTGAGTGTGGTGTCATAATTAAGCGTTTGAACATTACTTTCGTAATTTATGTTTATTTATTTATTTTTATTTACATTAATGGTTTTTATTGTGAATTGGAATTCATAAAAATTGTTTTACTTAATACCATATTGAAAATACCTACTTACTATTACTAAACATTTTAAAGATCACATAATGGATCAAAGTTAAAATAATAAATAAATAAATAATCGGAAATTTACATTTTAATTTTAAAATTCTGTACCGATCTGTGAAAAAACTACAAAAAGAATTTTTCTTTACCTTAGTATCCTTATTCACAATTTTAAGTTATTCCTTAAATTATATATGTTTTTGATTTTACCATAATTATTGCGAGTGATTTTGTTAAGTGATCGTAAGAATACGTACTTTATTACAGCAGATGTATATTCATAGTTGTTTACTTCTATCTTTTATTTAGTGACTAGTAAGCCCACGTGAAAAATCACAGGCAAATTAATTAGATGTACATCAGAAATACATAATTAAAAAAAAACTATTTAAAATCAACAGACTTTATCTAGGTTTACCTAACCATGCTGACGGGAATTTTTAAATCGGTAAATGTGTACAATACAATTATAACTGTTATAAAACTGTAGGCCTATTTGTTAAAATTTTGTATTTATATGCATTATACCAGGTGTCTTAAAAGTCCCACACCCCCTTTAACTTTTGTGTTTGTTAAAACAAATAAAATATCCTTTAGGGAACGATAATAACTTAGCCCAAAGTATCTTTTGAAACAATCCGAAATTTTGAGTGTCCCCTAAAAATGGGGATTTTGGGGGCAACTCAAAAATTTTCAATGGGCAGCATTTTCATGTGATACTTCATTTTAAAGGACTATTTAAGGCTAGGAAAATGACATAAAGAAAATAAAAATCAGACCACCCAAAACAAAATGGCGGCCTTAAACGTGTTGAAATAAATCGACATAAAGCTGCTAATGTCTGCTAATTTTTTACAAAATTTCTAAGATGTGTCGACTTAAAATTTACGAAATTGATTTGGAAGCAATATTTTAGGTCAAGCACTTTGAAATAAACATTTTTTGTCTCGTGAAATGTTTTCGAAAAACTCTTCCTTTTCGAGATATTAGCAACTTTATGTCGATGTATTCCAACACGTTTAGGGTCGCCACTTTGTTTTGGGTGGTCCGATTTTTATTTTCTTTATGTCATTTTCCTAGTCTTAAATAGACCTTTAAAATGATGTATCACATGACTATACTTCCTATTTAAAAACTTTGAGTTGCTCCCAAAATCCCCCACTTTTAGGGGACACTCAAAATTTCCGATTGCTTCAAAAGATACTTTGGGCTAAGTTATTATCGTTTCCCAAAGGATATTTGTTTTTTTAACAAACACAAAAGTTAAAGGGGGGGGGGGAGTCAGACTTTTAAGACACCTGGTATATCTAAATAAAGATAAAAATATCATCTTTCAATTGATTTTTATTTCATAATGATAGATCAAATGATTTGGAAGTTACTAATATTATAATGAAGAAATAATACACTAATGGAATATGTTTATATTAAATTTGTATAAATGAATACATTAATAATAAAAGGTTGAATTTATATTCATTGTACTACCTCAAAGCAAATCTTATAACGTATTATAGCCTGCATTAGTTTTTTAACTCATATTTAAAAAAATCTAATTCTCAAGACTTACATTATTGATTGAATTTGTAAACATAATCCCAAAGTATAATCTATGCTAGGTTTTGTTTAAATATTACAGATGATGGGTGGAATCAGCTGTTATATTATATTGTTACTCACGTACGTACGTATGTATCTATGTACGTATGTATGGACGTACACTCGCTTTTATAGGAGTTGATTTTATAATATTCGTACGTAGCTGTAACCTTTAAATTGTGAATTAGTTCAATATAATTTGAAGTTTTGAACTTGATTTCACGCAATATTTGTAACGATGTTGTAGGAATTGAACAACGAACTTCAGAATACTGTTGGGAAGTTCCAAGCAAAGACTGTTGATCTAACCAAAGAAGATGAAATTTTGGCAGCTTTTTCCTGGATTGAGGAAACCTTGGGAGCAATTCATTTATTGATCAACAATGCAGGACTGCTAAACTACTCTTCTCTTATAGGCAAGTAAATGATAAGAATAGATTTATTTTTTGTTCCCTCACTACTAATATGCGGTAAATGTAATTACAGTAGTATTTTTAAATGTGTAGATGGAAAGACAGCGGAATGGAAAGAGCTGGTTGATGTTCAAATTTTAGGTACAAGTGTTTGCACACGCGAGGCAATAAAGTCAATGAAGAAACATGCAATAAATGATGGAATTATTATCAATATTAACAGGTATGTCTGTCTATACTTAATTACTCTATGATTTCTTGTACCCAGGTCTTCAATATATTATAACTTTACCAAACAAAAATTATTATAACTTAACTCAATAACATGTCATTAAAATATGTTTCTTACATAATACTAGTAGTTCTGTGAACAGTAAACCTTTGAAATAACAAATAAGGTTTTGAGCTTAGGTTAAAAATAGAGTGCCAGTAAGGAAGTAAGCAGAAGGTTTAGCCAATGAAACATTATTTTGCAATTTCCGCGATTCCGGGGTTTCTGGTTCTCGTTTTTTTTCTTGAGATTTAACTGCTAAATATTTTCTTTTAGGGAGCATTGTGTTTTATTTAGGTTAATGGGTAAGGTAGCTAAAAATATCGCATTATTGAGGGAAAACATAAAATTAAATATTTACATACTTAAATAACGAAAACTTAACAATGTATTTACAGTTCCATATCATATTCCAATAATAGAAATAATGAAAACAAACGATGTTAAAGATAGTGATCTCAACCCATGTAATAATTTACAAGTATACAGTTCAATTCTTTGATTTATTTTCTGCACTTTCTTAATAATATGTCATTTTTAGGCAAAGGATATATTCCTAAATTATTATTTAAAATAGGCCTAGTTTTGTTAGCAGTCTTGTAGCAGGAACATAAAAAACGGTGTTTTAAAAATAATAAATTTGAAATTGAAAAATACTTTTATACAGTTCTATTTATAACTAAATTACGAAACTTTTTCACATTTATGAAAAAATACAAAACATTTTTACTACTTTTTATGTAGGCCTAAAGTTGAACTTTTTCCTTTCGTTACTGAACATGCTTGTTTCTTAAACTAATAACTTTGTTAATTTTCGTTCAATCATTTTTTTTTACTGGCATATATGAATTCTATGAACCTTTATCTACAAAAAAGCTATGGAACACTTTTGAATTGGTTTAGAATAAACGTATAAAAACATGGTTAAAATACAAAAACTTGGACGATTTTTAACAAATTTGAAGTTTACGGACATTTTGTGAGCTTTCCGTTAGAGAAACGGAAAAAATCAAGAATACAATTTTGTTGAAAATCTAATTTGCTACTCGCAAAATGTTATTAGTTTTTAATCGACCTTCGGTTAAGCTACAAACTGGCTTTGGAAAAAAGCTTACACTGAGAGAACCGGTCCGGCCGCCATTTTTATTTTATTTAAGGGGTTAAAAATGAAAAAACCGTATATATACATCGCTTGGCCTAGGAATAAGGAACATTCATGCTAACAATCATCAAAATCGGTCAAGGCGTTTATCCCTAATTGTGGACAGATAGACAGACAGACACAGAGACGAAATACCGAACGGTCGAGTTAAAACGGAGACCTCGCTTCGCTCGGTCAATTGAAATAATTGTTAAAAGAGTTGTAATGATGTGACTTGCAATTAAGAAACACGAATATTATAAAAATAAATAAAGTAAAAATAAAACTGGCTTGATTGTCCAGTATTAAATAAGCAAAATGGGTATTAAATTGTAATGAATATTTGAAAACAAAACTACTAGGTTCTATTTATCGAGCTGAACTACTTTTTAGCTCGAAAAAATTGACTAGTTCTATTTTATTTGGTCAAAGTTCTTTTTAGAGGCCTAAATCAGTGGGTTTTCAGCACTGAAAATGTAATTGTTGCTGTTATTATCGGGGAATCAAAGTTTTGGGGGACTTTATCAGTCATTTGTGTATTTACTGATCATCGTGTGAGTGGAGAGCTAAATAGTGTCATTATAAATGGCAATTATTAGTGGTCCTTCATAAGACATAGTTTGTTGTTTGTGTTATTGTTGAAAAATAAAATGTCCATTAACTGTATTCTTATGGTCAATAAAGTTGTAAACATACAAAAAGTACTTATGAATCTTTCTGATAAAAATACAATCAGTCACGAAATAGTTATTTGTATATCAATGGTGAAAGTTGAGTTTGTGGCACGAAATAAGCATTTGACACCTGAGGCGCAGCCGAAATCGTTGCAGTTTATTTATGGTGACTAAGTAAAATTTGCACCCGTAATGCACACACCGTTTTCCTGCAGCTGCATTTTAAATTAGTGTTTTAGTTTTTAAAAAGATCTGTTTTACTGAACAAAACGTGTTAACATTACAATGTAGTTCACAAACGTTCTGTATAATATTCCAGATAGTATTGTAGTTCACACGTGTGCCACCAAGAGTAGCACAACTCTAAGCACAACAATCGAAATTTTTAGAACATCAGCCTACGTCAGCTGTTTACTTTGCACCTTAGGTTGCAAAGTATTGTTTTTACGCACGCCGTGCGGTAAAAGTAAAACGAAGAGGTATAATCACTTGCCGCAAGTGTTTAGTTTAGTTTGCGAACTGTTGTGAGTGGTAAAAACGCACTTTGTTAAATAGCTGTAGGAAAATGTTATAATATACTATTCAATTTTAATATATTCTACACAATTTAACAATTAATTGTTACATGCCATTCATCTGATTGCTTTGTTTCAGGCAGGTTTTCTTGTTACACATTATTTAACAACTGACCAAACAAGTGTAAAAGGACATTTGAAAATACATATGACTGCACTTAATATGAGTTTAAAAGACTAACCTCAGTTGGCACTATAATTGAAAGAATTTCTATTTACAAACTCTGTAAATAAGCAGAGAATTAGTGTCTAAGTTGTACGTGATATTTGTTTCAGTATGGCCGGTCATTCCATCCCTAAGCCTTCGATTGTGCCTGCAATGTACACGGCTTCAAAGTTCGCTTTAACAGTAATCACTGAAGGATTGAGAAGAGAACTCTTGGAACAAAAGTCTGGCATCAGAGTCGCGGTATATAACTTTGCTATTATTATGTTAAGAATTTCACTTCAGGTGTTCAAATGATTATCTGGCTTATGTTTTTGTATAATAATTTGGAACGTGCAATTCCTACAATGTTAACTAAAACTCTGAAAAATAATAAGTTGTAAAGCAATGTTCACATCTATAATGTTTTCAGGGCAATGTTGTTGTACTTAACAAATGTATACTTATTATCAAAACGATTCCTTGAGTTTAAATAACTTAAGGGTCTGCTCCTGTAAACGAGAAAGCAACAGGAAACGCAAGTGCTTCTCTCTATAACCGTATCTAAACAGTGCAATTTCTTGCGGCTGAGCGCTTTGACATTGCCTCATTTCAAACCATTTTATAAATCCATCTTTTGTGGAATTACTTTTCACTATACATTTTATATTGTGCTAGGAAAAAAATTCAAACTTTGTACTTAAAAAATGTCAATTACATAACAAAAGAAAAGCATAAAAAAAAATCTAAATTAAAAAACGGATGCGTATTGTAATTAATTGTGCTTAGAATGATACCTTGCAAACAATTTTATGATAAAAAATAAACGAAATAAATGGTTTGAAATTTAACATTGCTCTTATGGGATAAACATCCTAGATGGCCGCCATTAAGGGGGCGCTTCCCTGCCCGCCATATTGAATCTGATTCCCATAAGAGCAATGCTACAGAATAAGTCATTTTTTCCCGTTAATTCGTGGAATAAATTAAAAAATTTGGTTTCATTTTGAAGTACTGTCATATGCGGATGTTGATTGCCGAATACATTTTCAGAAACCGTTTTATTGGTTTCATAAACGTATGATATAAATAGTAAAAAATAGTAAACTTTATAAATTTTTTACTCAGTTGCAAAAAGAGATATTGCAAAAATCCTTAGCAATCAACACCCACAATCTATTTTACTTTAAGGAAAAAAATACAGCTTTCGTTTTTTAACAAAAACAGCACAAAAATATGCTTAATAGTGAAGGTATGTTTTGGTTATTTAACATTGAAATTGGTACCCAATATCATAGTTTTGAATGTGGAGAGCCGAGCCTGTGACCTAATATGGTTAGGATCTAACTGAAATATTCAGTTTAACAGAGGGCAAACGGAAGTTACAGACAGCCTCACACGGAGAGTTAGACAGGCGTTATAAGCTATTTACAAACTAAATGGGAAATAATTAGGATCACGATGTCTATTGACTTCTTTCACTGGGCTCACACTGCGTGTATCTTTGTCTAGCCGTCAGGCTCGTCTCCAACACGTGCAGTAGACAGAGTGATTCACCACAAAATGTCTACCTCCATATCCAAATCTAGATCTTGAACTTGTGACAACACAATACAAAAAGAAGGACATGTGTAAAAGTTATTGAAATTTTTGTCCCTACGATTTTACCTCAATAAAAAAATATAGTACTGACTAACGCAATTTTTAAGATTAAACTTAGCAATTTTAGAATTAATATTAAATAAATAATTTAGTACAAACACATGATTTTAAAGTCACAAATTAAATACATATTTTTAAAGCCTTAAGGAAAATATTAAATTAATTAAAACTATATAATTTAGTCTGTATGGAACACCCTATACAGATATAGGCGAATATATTTTCACTGAATGTACTTGTAAAGATGAAAACTAAGAGATTGCTTTCTATTGTTGCTAGAGTATCAGTCCAGGCTTAGTGCGGACAGAGAAGGTTGATGCTTTGCCGATGTTTAACACTATTCCTGCTCTGCAAATCAAGGACATTATAACAGCTGTACTTTTCGTTATAGAATCACCTGAAAGTGTTGAGGTAATACTTTTATAAAGTAAATTATGTAAGGACAAATTACTTTTCATAGAAATAAATTGCTTAATTGCTAGTGTTGGGAGACATAAAGTTGTACAATATTATGTTGTTAGTAGAAGTTCAAATAAATACTGGTTCTATTCAACTAGGCAATTAATATAACTAAGTAAGTATGAAATTTAATATACTAAACATACTTAAATAGAATAAAAACAAAGACTCCACTTTCAAGTATAGACAATTGTCACACTTTCATAATATTTGTATATTACAGATTTTGTGTAATAAAATAAAAATAAACTGTACATACATTAAATAAGGTATTACTTAGTAATTAATCAAGCTAGCCAAATAAACCTTGTAAAAAGTAGGGCAATAGTTTTATTACAACTATTCAAATAATGAAATAATAATGGCAATAATCTTCAACTTGAAAATGTTCATTATATTTTGAGTATTAAATAATTTAATTTCAATTTTCTTAATTTTTATTAATTTTTAGTTCTGTATATGTAACTCGTGTATTGAGTAGATAAGTAATCAAAGAGCAATTTTTTTGTGGATGAACCAAAAGTAAACTGTATTTCCGAGAATGTTTAAACTAAAAAATTTCTTGCTGCCTCTAAAACATTTAAAAGTAATATTTTTGATGAAATATGACAATGACCATATTGAAGAAGTTAAGTTTCATTGAAAATGTTTTTTAATAACTGAAAGTTAATTGAGCTGACAATAGTTTCTTTTTCTCAGAACTAATTAGATTTTTGTTCTCTATATAACGACTTTATAGGAAGAGTTTACCGTTAAAACAAATATATTTGTATATTATAATATTTCTACGTGCATAGTAGATAACATACATAAATAAAATTATGCAAGATTAAAAAAAAATATTACATTATAAATTTGGGTTTATTTGTGCAAAATTGTGTTTACATTGTAATATATTAATACATAGTATATTTGGAAATTTTTACACTTAAAACAATAACTTTCTCTGAATTAATAGTGTAGGCTACGTCTTTGTAGCAAGTTATTACATTTTACAGGAAACGATTTATAATGTAATATAATTGACAGTATCCAAAACTGTTTGTTTTTGTGAATGTGTGGTAATAATATATATATTTTCTTGATTTATATACTTTAATATATTATATAATATGAACAATAATATAACTTTTCATTGTGTTCACAGATAAATGAAATAACCCTTAGTTCAATCAGCGTTGAAGCTCACTAATCCTCATTTATTCGAAGAGAAATTTATACGATTGTATATGATTGTATATGGATTATGATTATAAAAGTTGTTTATGTTACTGTAAATTATAGTAAAATTCCTGTTTTGTTCTTTTAAAATCTTGATGTTTGGTTGAAACATTTCATTTGAAACCTTCTTCAAAGATCAAATTCTTAAGTAACGAAATGACTGTTGAAAAACACGGAAAAAAATATTAATGTCTTAAAATCAGTATATAAAATTGTTGTATTTATTCAAGTACTGTATAAAATAAATGGATAACGAACTTACATAATTTTTTGTTTATTAAACTGTTGGTTTATTGTCCTGTGTGTTAAATGTATTTAGTTGGGGTTTATAAAAAAGTGTTGCAGAATAATATAAGGAAATTATTCTTTTTTATCATGTTTATTTTAATTATTACTGTCATAATTTTTTTAGCGAAATTACTTTTCTATCTATCGAGTTAAAGTATTTAAATTATCGAAGTAGGCCTATTCTCATTAACTTACTAATCACATTATCTCTTTCTAAAATTCTTGAAATAAAAATTAATACACTTGTGCTAAAAGAGACACAAACTGTCCATAATATAATGTAATCATCAGTATAAGTATTTACTTCAAGTAAGTTAGTTTGGTAACATTTATTAGATGGTATAGAGTCGATACACGAACTAAGGTAAATTTTGAAGTAGATAATATGCGAAGGGTAGTAAATAATATTGAATAGAAAACAAGAAATCTAAGTAAATATGGTTAAAAGAAGAATCTACATATAGAAGAGTTTATGGCAGAGGATTTGTAATGCACAGTGTTGCTGGGAGAAAATACAGTTTACAGAAAACTTCTTTTACAAGATAAAATCTCTGTTTGAAAAATGTTCCTACACCTTATTAGTTCCGTCAACGAAAGGTTACAGAGGGAAATGGACGGAACACAATTTTTGACTTTGGGACATTTTTTGGAGGTGAACATACTAAATATCCCCACTCATAGCAGGTGAGCGGGCTGCAGGGGAGCCTATATAGAAGGTATCTTTCTTTGGTTTTTCACTTTACATTATGTATTTAAAAAACTATACGTCTTAGCGATAAGATCATTCTATGTAAAATTAAAGATCATAAAATGTGCTAGATTGAATCTATTCATTTTTGCACTATCTCGCATAGTTTCTGAGATATCCGCCCTCAAAATTAGCTTATTTTAGAAAAATAAAATTTTCCTCGCGTTTTTTTGCCTTATTTGGTTAGCTAAATTTTCAGCTTTTCGACCTGCTAAAAAGTTATAGGACGAAAAGTTATACAACTTCATCTACAAAGGAAGTTGTAGAGCGGTAAATTTCCTTTAAGAATAAATGATATTTTACTACATTTTTTTCAACCGTTCAAAAGATGGAGCAATTTTAACTTTACGTGTAAATTCCGAGATTTTGCAGAAAAACTTACCCATCGTTATTTTTTTGTTATTCCATTGCTATAACACTCTATATAAGCCAATATTTACGTATTTATATCTATAAATAGTTCGTAATATATTTATATAATTACATAATTGGGATATACATAAATTATAAGTATTATATAATATATGTTTTGGTACATATAGGTAGTTCTTTAAAAGTAATATTTTTGGTGTCGCTGAATACTTTTTTCGACACCTCGAATCTATTGAAACAACTTTAAAAATTCCATATCTCACTCCTACAATGACTTTATATGATGAAAACTATTCATGAATAGTAAGTACCATATGTATAAGTGGCACATAATGAAGTTAAACAGAGCGTGATTTCTAATTAAATTAAACTAGAATAAAAGTAAGATTTAGTTATTGTTGAATTATTTGACTTATTATTAAAGTTGTTTTAGTAGATATCCACTTGTGCCACATAAAAATGAGGCTCAAGCCAACTACAGACTATTTTTGGATTGTATAGACTATTATGAGTTAGTCCTTTCATACATGATCATAACGTGCAAGTCTGTATAAGTTTTAATGCACAATGATATCAAACTGTCTCAGAAAGATCGAGTAAATTCCATTTATTTATAAGCTTGTCAATCAAGTTCAACTACGAAAATTGTCTGTGGATCATTTCTTGTTACTCCAACGCACATCCGTAAGCAAGAAAAACGACAATTGAAATCTTATTTCCAATATGAATTAGTCCCTTTCACTTTGGCCTTTTTTAATGCGGGTGAAATGAAGAAATCGACGAAGTCAGTACTCTACAAAGAGCTCAATCAAAGATTTACGTGTGACAGACTTTGACATTGTTATGTTAGCGAAACAACATTCTCTGAGGACATATCACCAAGTCCAGATGTGGTTGGGACATGAGCTGCTTCCTCAGATGTGTGAGTTAAACGCCAACGACTTTCTAACCCCGGTGTACACGGAGAAGAAGGATGAAATATTTGAAATTATTTTTTGTCAGTGCACAAGGATTGTGCCACCACCAAATGCGCTTGCAGAACGGTTACTGTCAAGGGAACTGTATTAATGGGGTCCCCACTTCGACAATGAGGATGAAGAACTCAACATTGATCCTCTACCAGTCATCCTTGAAGATTTACCTACTTTCTCAACTGGTGGAGAAGAAAACGAACCAGAAGACCACCCAAGACCAAGTTCCCGTGACGAGCCAGGACCCTATCGAACCAGTAATTGATAACAATTATTACTGTACAATATTGATTAATATATTATTACATGAAATGAAAACAAAACTGTTAATGTGTAAATAAAAAATATGTACAAATTGTTGCTGACCCTCCAATGCCTTTGCGGAGTGAATGTGAAATTAATATACAAAGAAGAATATTTACAGTCAAACGAAATCAAATGCTGTACTATGGCAGGGGTATTCAGGGATTTGTGTTCATAAATATGTACATAATTTCGTTCCTCAACCTTCCCACCTAACATGAAGCACATGTTTTGGAACTCCACAATATGACGTCAAGGGATCTACCACTTGCCGCGCTACAAGTAACCATATTGAATCGTATAGGCTAGTAATTCCCTCTAGGATAAATTTGATAATTAGGCCAAAGCA
The DNA here is from genome assembly GCA_018207615.1 of Philaenus spumarius. Classification (NCBI taxonomy): domain Eukaryota; kingdom Metazoa; phylum Arthropoda; class Insecta; order Hemiptera; family Aphrophoridae; genus Philaenus; species Philaenus spumarius. Next base: position 60,599 of record JAGFPH010000383.1, on the reverse strand, counting down.
TCAGTTAATTGTAAAACTTGTTACAGTAGAAACATTTGTGGCGATAAATATGCGTGTTTATTATCGTTATTGGATTAATACTTACACCATAGATACAGATTATTATTAGTATTGTTTGTGTTAACACCTATCCATGAACACCTAAGATCAGAAGGCATCAAGAACCTTCAGCATGTTATATATTGTCAAATATACAACAGGTCTGGCAAGCTTGAAACCTCTAAGTTTGAACCTTTCCTCTTTTTCACCCCCACCTTTCAATATAGGGGTTTTGACTCTCCATTTCTCCTCCATATTAGAGCCTTCTTTATAAATAATATAGTGCGACACATTCAAAATATTGTCCTTCCTGGATCTTAAACGCTGTTTTTAGGCAGCCCCTAATCCTTTTTTCTGTGCATTTATCGGTAATATCGGACTATTTATCTTGCTGAAAAAGGAGTTATTATTGTCCTCAATATGTTTTAAGCTTTTGATTTATTAGGAGTTTACAAATTATCTCTTTAGAAGCAGAACAGTTCAGTTTATATTTAATTAATTGATCTTGTACTTTGACTAACACGGTAATATTTTTACATGCCACTAAAACATTTATTTTAGGCTATATTACAAGAGAAAGTCTAAATTAAATAAAGCATTAATTAAATGATTCTATTTCTTAATCTAAGTCAGTCTTTCGTCTGATTTTGACAAGAAGTGTCGATCATTTTGATTTTTAGTTTTGTAAACGTTTTGTGTTTTGAGATAATTTATAATCATCACTGTCCGAAATATTTAAACTTATTTGATATAATATTTAAAAAATATTTATAAACAGTAATGGTTAATCGTATTAAATAGAACGACAGGTTGATATTTACTAAATTTATCTATATACAACTTAACATTTCTTTGTCGGCTTTCAAAACTTCATATTTTCACAGTTACGTGTCAGATATTTTAGGTAATGACTTAAAGCTTAGATAGTATTATCTATGTTATTGTGAAAACACTTACGTAGGATAAGTGAATTAAATACTCATAGCTGGAACGATTTGCCCCTGAAAGTGTGTATACAGTTTCTGTTATTCTTAATTTTTGACAGGAATGGAAAAGTGGGAAGGAAAAGTAGCTTTAGTGACAGGAGTGAGTTCTGGGATAGGCAAAGCAATCGCACGGGAACTGGTTAAACATGGCGTCACTGTGGTGGGAATGGCGAGAAGAGAGCCCTTGATGAAGGTAACATTACTTTGTTATAATAATTTTAATACTTGTTACAAGTTTGTATATTGCATTAAATATTGTATTTCAAATTTGTTTGACTAAAACTCAGGTATCTTACATTAGGTATAAATTGCATTTATTAATTCGCTTAAGGTTGTCTTTATCGGCCCATTGGGTCGTTATTGTCAAGCAATTAGTACAAATGGAGGTCCATATTCTGCAGATTTACATAAAAATATAAAAATTTTAAATATCACTGTAATTTTAAAATAGCTGACGTTAAAAAAATAAAGCCTTACTATTAAAATGCGAGAACATTCTTGTAGGAACTACCCCTTAGTTTGGGAGAACCAGTTAATTGGGGACTCATGACAAATATACCAATTTGAAGCCCAAACATTCTGATACCCCACAAAAATATAAAATTATAATTTCCTCCAAATGATACAACAAATACAAAATATAAAGTCTTAAACATTTTCGAGGTTATTTATATGGTACAATTTTGGTCTAAAAACTCGAGCTTAGTTTGAGAAAACTAGTCCACGTACTTTCATAAGATGTATGCCAACATAAATTTGAAGCTTATTCCTTCCTACATTAAGAAAAAATGTTAAACCTGTCATTTTATTCGTGTTAAATAATAAAAAAACGCAAATGCCTTCAAACAATTGTGGTAAATTTTATGGTAGTTTTTATTTATAACAGCTGGTTTATTATTAGTAAAATCTCACATTCATTTAATAATTAGTGTTTTTACCTAGCCAACAGTAAACAAATATATTATGTCACCTTTATGAAGTAAATATTAAACCTGTCTGAGTGTGTTCGTTTTTAAACTTTATGATTTAGTTTAGTGATAAAATATTTACTTATCATAACATAAAATTATTTAATTTAAAAATTATCTAATGGGTGACATGTGTACAGAACTTAACGAAAATGACTGTAGGCTACATAAGTTTTGATGTCTTTAATCATATTCTAATATAAATAACTACACGATGTAGGCTTATATAAAACTTTAGTTAGTTATTAATGTTCAAAAGCCGTCACCGTAACGAAGCACCGGTACCCAGCTAGTTAGAAGTAGGCCTACATATTTAGATAAATAAATAGTTTACACTTATTAAAAACTTTAAATTATTTAATTAGTTCTAGATTGTGTACATAGTCTAGCTATCAAACATGTTTTATATTTATTTGGAAGTGGAATTCTTAAGAAGAAACATTTGTTTGATCTGTAGGTAACGGTTTTAAGAATACACCTTAACTATATTTACAAAATGTATCTTCGTAAATTGTTTGTAGTTATGAGCACGTTAATTAAAAAGTTACAGTCTCTAAACTCTCTCGTAAATTGTGTTATTGAATGCAATGTCTTGAAAAAAGAAAAAAGAAAGCAAATTCCTTTACAAGTTAACATCAAAATACTAGTATAATGGGCTTTTATTAATCCTATTCTGGTTTGGCTCGCTCTTATACAAGAAGTATTAATTTTATGAGATCTATAAAATATTATGTCGCTGCGGAAGAGTTTGTCGATTACATTTAACATTAGTAGGTATTAGTTTTATTGAATAACTTGACACAGTTTACATATCTAAACAATCTGAACGATTCAGAAAAATGATTAAATCTTGTTTATTTGTGTTTTTCTCAGGAATTAGCTGACGAACTGAATAAAACTTATAAAGGCAAGTTCTACCCTAAGACAGTAAACATAAACAATGAGCAGGATGTGATTTCTGTAATAAATAGGATCAATCAGAAACTGGGCGGCATTGACATCCTCGTCAACAATGCTGGAGTTTATTTTCCGCCTGGCCACCTGAGTGGTGAGAAATAATTTAATGAATATTACTTAAGATATATTTACGTAGTTAACATTTAGATACTTAATTTACTTCCTCAAACAATATCATATTAGTTTCAACTCTTTGTAATAGGTTAACATTATTTTTTATTTCGGATGTTATTGAAAAATATGTCCATTCTTGGAAATAAACATTCTCTGGTAAATAACGGGACAAATATGTAGCGGGAAACAAAATGTTATGCCAAGGTAATTATTTAAATTAAAAACATAAATATAATAAATATTTTGAAAGGTACAATAAACTATTAAAAATGCAAAACATTAACAATCACATTGTTACAAGTTAACATTATTGTTACATACTTTTATATATTAAATATTAAAATTAACCAGAACATTATACTTTATTAGTGATAAAGTTAAACAGTTAACTGTAAAAAAAGCTGTATACTAAATTATGTTCATTGTAATAGTTCATGTATATGAGCATGATACATTATTAAAGTGGAATATTTAATGTATGCCATTGTAGACTAAACAGAAAGAAATACCTATTCAATCCAACTGCTTTTCATTCACAGAATTAAAATTTTGATATTTTACTTGATGAATACACAAAGTTTTGCTGCAATAAAACCAGAATAAATAATATGTGTTTTATGGTCAGTTGGCACCACTGCGGAATGGGAGACACAGCTGGATTTAGAAGTACTGTCCCTCCTCGTTGTTACCAGAGAAGCAATAAAGTCCATGAAGCGCAGCGCTACTGACGGCATTATTATTAACATTAACAGGTAAGTTTGAGAGATTTGTAGTATATTTCAGTCGATAATTTACAATGTATACCTAATCATAAACTCTAGAAAAGAATATTTATAAAAAGATACCACTTAGCATCGCCTTAAATACTATTCTTATCAGTTTGTTTTTAAGTAAGAATACACTAGTTAAAACATTAACTTTCTCTATGGATGATTTTGTTTAATGTGTAAACTAATTTTATCCCAGTTCTCCTACAATAATCATAAAAACAGGATAATACTTGAACTCAAAGACAAAACACTAAGCTACTGCAATTACTTAAGTAAAATTTGAAATTGAAAATTGAAATTGAAGCCATGCAAATGTAAATTATACACACAGAACAAAGCAACTTGTATACTTTAGGCCTACGAATTTCACAAACGGAGTGTTGATATATAAACGTGTGATTATGTATTGATTAGATTTGTATATATATACCAGAGTGATACAAAAGTCCGGCCACTCCTTAATAATTAAAAAATTGTTGCACATATCAACTCCGTACTTTCAGGAACCTATTCAATTTAAAACCTATTTTATTATGATTTCAAAAAATTTATCCGCCATTTTGGACCAGCCATCTTGAATGTAACTTTGTTTTTTTTAATGGAAAGGTTGTCATGTGATACATAATTTCGATGTAGAATTTCAAGAGAAAACCAACGGTGAACTTTGTACATCCATATCTTTAACCGATTAAAAATTAGGGCAAAAAAAAACCCATCGAAATCGTGTTTTACAATTTTGCCTCATTTTGCTGTACTATTTAAAAAATATTAATTATTATTCTTTCTTGATTCAGAATTATACAAGCTGTCAAACGGTATGCTACACATCTATATTTGGGAGTATTTGGTTGAACCACTCGAAACAAATTTAGAAAAAATAAAAAAGGCTGCAACTCAAATATTTTAAATATACAAAAATTATTAAACCGTTATTTTCAATCTTGTTCTTTATGAACTCTAGTTGATGTGAGTAACTATTTTTAAATTAATAAGGGGTGGTCGGACTTTTGTATCTCTCTGAATACGTATGTGGCTCGTGACTGTGTAGTAAATAACGCATACATGTAATTAATAATTCAAAGAGGTAATAGAGGTAACTAAGTAAAATAGATTATTTATTGTGAACTGGAAGAATTTTAAATTTTAACAGTAATTTTAAAAGATGCAGAAAACGAAGGGAGTTAATAAAGACAAGCAAAAATGTAAAAATTTAATTAAAAGGTTCAAATAAACCCGTGGTTTTATAAAACATATCGATGAATAAAAAATCTTAGAATTTTGTCAGGTATTCAAAATATATGCAATTGATAAATTGGAAAAATTACTGATTGTATCAAAATTGTAAAATAAAGTAGAAAGTCCAAGATTCTGATATTTTGACTTTGTTTTAATACATCAAGTATTTTAAAAGTAAAACAGCTGACACATATATATCAATCAGTCTGTATACAACTTAATATTAATGAAAAAACACAAACAAATTAAATAGTGCAACAATGGCTAGAGCTTAATGGAGTTTAAATTTAAATGGAAGAAATAACATCAACGCCAAAGCTTCAGACCATATGAAATATTCCCCCCGTTGGAGTCCACAACCCAGGACAGTAATTGAGACAAAACGAGGTTGTCGCAGTTATTTATGGATCACATGTGTTTTGTAACTAAATGCACCAGAACAGAATCACGCTTTGATACGAACCTACCCTTGGGGCTCACATAAACAAGTTGTGTGGGTTATCCATCACATTACTGTTATTATGAAAGCTGTGGTTACCACAAATTCCAAATGCTACTATTTTACAAAAAATGTTATTATTTTTGGTGTTGTACATATAAAAACATCGTAACAACCTTGTACTTTTGACGTTTTTTATCACCTTTTTGATTTTGTTAACCTTAGCACTTTTTTTTTTTTTTGTTAAGAAGTAAAACATTTTTGAAATGTTTCGTACTAGAATGCAAGTTTTTGTTGTTTTATCTAAAAATATAAACAAAGAAGATTATTTTGCACACTTGTTTTTTTACATTCTTGTAGCAAGTCTGGCCCCCTAAAAATTGTATTTTTTAGGGGCCGCAAGGTTGAGGTGTAAACTCGTAAAGAGAGTTTTTCCGCTGCGAGCGGAACGAAGCAGGGTGTGACCAGGGCAGAGGATAAGGTGCATTATAAAAAACAAATCGAAATTTTCTGATTCATACAATAGATTTAAAAAGGAAGTTATGCTGCCGCACTCTTTACTAATATAGGCCTAGTTGTACATTTAGGCAGCTGCCCAGCGCCTTCGTGAGTAGACCAGTTTCCCAAATAGCTGGTTGAAACCGTAAAACATATAAATTTAATTTTGGAAATTCGCTCACCTCACGTCAGCGGTTCAGGTGCGTGATCGATTTATTATATCTTATATTATTGCCTACTACGTTGTGGCAATGTAATTCAATCAATAAATGTAAACAATTAATTTAGTATTTCTTAGCAGTGCTACTTGATAAACAAAAAGTGAAATTGAATGTCCATTTAATATTATGTCTACTATTGTATGGAAACTATTTTGGTTTTGAGTTCCACCTCCCGAATAAAATTCTCTCCCAGAAATTTTATTCATTTATTTCTTGAAAATAAAACAAATAATAAACTACACATATAATTATTTATTGTATGTTCATATACATATATAGTTATATTATTGTATGTAGGGACACATACATATATTTTCATATAGAATAAAATATAAAATTATATTTTAAAATCATATTTTTATATAAATATAGTAATATAGTCTAATATGCCACATTCATGTTTATATATTAAATTTAAAAAGTACTAAGTACTGTATCTTAAAATCAACTCTTTACTACTTTATAGTATAAAGTACATCAAAGTAAATCAGTTGCAATGGAAATTCCACTTAGAATAAAATAAAGATACCAGACAAAACAGCTGATTATTGAATCAACACTGAACATCTCCACTCACCAAAGCTGAATATTTCTCATATTATTTTTTGAAAGTGTTTATACGTCTACAATTATAATGTACACATCAATATTTTCCATCAACTTAAAACCAACCTATTTAGATTGAAATATATTACATTTTTTTAACTTACTTAAACACTTTTCACAAATAACAGTAGCTCATAAAATGTATTCTTCTGGAAATATGTAATTGTTAACCAAAAAGTAAATGTGTGGCGGTCGTGGGACCCCTGTCAGGAACAAAGTTCATCACGCCTTTTCTTCAATTCTTTTACCAGCCTTAGCGGCAACATACACACATAATTTTAATCTTTCAATTGCTTTATTATTAGTTTGTTTTTTATACAAATATTTACTGTTTCCATACGTTTAATGTTATTATAATAAAGTTGTAGAACTAATTATAACATCAAACTAAGACGGCAAACACAATTAAATGTCCATTTATTGTAAATACATTCAATAAACATAAAATGTTGGTTTATCAGTCTAGGCCTAACCTAAAATTATTGTGTGTGTGTTTAATTTATTTTACCTGCCTTAACGTCAACATAGATTCAATAAATTTAGGTTAGGCTTAAATTACTTTCTAGGCTTGACGATAATATCTGAATTACGCTGGACGGAATGGGTCGTCTCTTAATTTAAATTTATGAACCAAAACACTTGTTTCTTGAATGTATTTACATTCATTGCCATAGCAACCAATTTGATAACACTTTTTCGTTACGCATATTTTCTATTTGTAATTGCCACAGCAACAAATTTGATAACACAGTATGGTTTCACTAACTTCATTTTCAGTATCAGTGTGGTTTCGCTATCTTAATTTTCAGTATAAGTGTGGTTTAGCTATCTTCATTTTCAGTATCAATGTGGTTTCGCTATCTTAATTTTCAGTATTAGTGTGGTTTCGCTATCTTCATTTTCAGTATCAGTGTGGTTAACTGTCTTCATTTTCAGTATTAGTGTGGTTTCGATATCTTCATTTTCAGTATTAGTGTGGTTTAGCTGACTTCATTTTCAGTATTAGTGTGGTTTCGCTATCTTCATTTTCATTACCTATCAGTGGGGTTTCAATACTTTCATTTACAGTATCAGTGTGGTTCGCTATCTTCGTTTATGTCACAATTAATAATTAAAATTATTAACTTATAATAATTGTAAAATTAAAATTGATACCATGCTAAAAACGTTTACCCTTTTAGAGGTCGTTTTACAATTTTGCCCACTACCTAAGCAAAAACATATATGACGATAAGTGTTGAATACGTAATGAATGTCTCCCTATTTGAGAGAATAATAGGACAGATTTAGCTACTGATTTATTGCACGAGTTTGTGGCTCTTGTGGAGGTTTATGTAGGACTCTCTGAACTGTAGCTTAACTGAGAATGGAATGATTCTATTCACAATAATATAAAGAACAAACTCGAATCAACTGCACCGAAGTTTGACGGTTTAGATCATACAAATAACCGTGTTATTTAGATGTTAAATTTTCACATACCGGTAATTTATATTAAAGAAGTTTTATTATAAAAAATAATACTATGTTGAAAGTTTTGGGTAAACATCTTCTTGTTGCTAACTTGTAAAACAAAATGTTCAAATAGGTCAAACGGTAAAAACGAAATCGTCAACATAAGATCACACCTTTATGCTGTTTATCACAGTCACACTACTCTAACAGGTAAAAGTATAGATTTGAAATATAAAATGGTCATATCGTTTTCTAACCCGCCCTCCCCGACCCGCTTTTGTATTTCAACAGATTAAACTCAGAAATATTGTCACTAATTTTGACGATTAAAGTTTGGTACGATAGATATATTTGAGTAAAACGACATAATTTAAAAGGAATTATAATCATCTCTAGATATCCTCTCATTCTGAAAATAGTGATGCACTTTTTTATAAACGATACACAATTTCTTTGTTTTTGTGAACTATAGCGCAAGGCTAATACGTTATATTTAAAGCGGCTAATACGGTATGAAATCTTCGTCGGCAGTCTATTTTTATATTATTTGCCAATACATGAATGTAAAGTTATTTTTATTTTTTTTAAATTCTACGAATAAAATTGACATAGGATGATAAGTTTTAAAAATCCTGACGGTATATTCTTGAAATATTGTAGTACAAAATTAATAGTTTCTTGTTACTTGGCATATTTATTTTTGAGATTTATTGATCTCTTTAAGTAGTTAGTGACAATCTGAACTTAAATTGAATGCAGCTTTTAAACCCCTTATCTAGTTAGAATAAATGGAAGTGTGGAACTTATACTTTTAAGGAATATTTAAAACTGTAAGTACCAACATATTTAAAACTGGACGTTTGTTTACCAAAATGTAATCAAGATCAAGTAATCCTTGAACAAAATCAAATATTACATTATAATTAATAGATATACAATTATAATATTTAACTAAATTGGTCTGTTGCAGTGTTGCTGGTCATTATATACCAGACAACATAGCTCCTATGCATATAGTTGTTAAACATGCAATGACCGTCATAACTGAATCACTCCGCAGAGAAATGGCACAGAAAAAACTGGGTATCAGGATCTCGGTAAGACAACTACTCACTTTTTTGATTGAATAATGGAAGTAGCAGAATATTTTTCATTCAATTCATGAAGCTATTGACTTTTGGATCCCTAGTTCTGAAGTTAGACCGAAAATGTGCGTTTTACACCTGTTTTCATAAAATTGTGGTTATCCTTTAATTTTTATATTTTATGAAATATTTATAAATCAGCATTAACTCAAAATGTAATGGAATAACTACGTCATTAATTTATCAGTATGACTATTCCAGATCATGCCACTTTTCTTCTAATGCATTTATTTTAACTTTCGACATATTACTAAATTAAATTATTTTTTTAAAGGACTCTTTTTGTTCATTGCATGATTATTTAAACCTAATGTTCAGTATTATTGTATTATTGTATGCGAGTTAATTTATCATAGATATTATTTTAAGTATTAGTAAATAAATTCCCGTGAAAAATCACAGGCGGATTAATTAGATACACATCAGAAATACATTATTTATACAAAATACTATTTAAACAACACACTTTATCTAGGCTTACCTAACTATGCAGACGGGGATTTTTAACTCGGTAAATGTGTACAATTATAAGGACTATAAAACTGTAGGAATATTTGTTAAGATTTTGTGTTTATGTATATTATTATATATATTTAAAGAAAGATACAAATATTATCTTTTAATTGACTTTCATTTCATATTGATAGATCAAATGATCTAGAAGTTATTAATATTATAGGCTATGTTATTGATTGAAGTTGTAAACATAACTCCAAAGTATAATCTACGATAGGTTTTGTTTGCGTATTACAGATGATGGATGAAATCAGCTGTTATATTATTAAGTTATATTATTTCTTATTTAAATGTACGTACACTCCCTTTCATATGAGTTGATGGAATTTTACGCACAGGAATACAATTTGAATTCGTATTAGCTATACGCACAATACAAATTACTTTATTATTTAGTATACACGTATGTGTAAAAACGAATGTGTGTTTCTTTGTTCTTTTTTGTCCTTTATAGATTCAAAAAATACTCGACTGTTTTCGTAAAAAATTGCACAGTTTATCCATATTAATGCCATGAGTGTTTAGACATTACAATTATTACTACAGTCTAAGGGGTTGAAATGGGGTTGCTACCCCTATGCAATAAATTTAAATTAAACTAACTTCCTACAAGCTACAAAGCTGAATGCAATATTATTCTTAAGAAAAATAAAAAATAAATATTTGAAATTCCATTACTTAATCCAAAGGGATGAAATGGGATAGCTCAACTAATTTCACTAAACAATTAACAATGTACACGTATTAGTATCAGGATTGTTTAGAGTATATGGTCACTACAATCAAAGAGATTAAAATGGCGTCGCTTTACCTACACGATAAAAATAAATTTCCCTAATTTCCTATAAGCTATCAAGATAAATTTGTGTAATGTTATTATTAAATGATATAAAAAATCATTTGAAGTTAGATTACCTAAGTAAAAGAAATACAATAAATTGCATTAACATTAAACACTCATATGTTTATTACGTGTGCGACCGCCTGCCCTCATCATAAAAAACTTATTTGAACCACAATCTCTTCAAAATAAATGTTGCATTACAATCACTAAATTGTGTTTGTTAATTTAATCTAAGTGTGTATTTATATACTAAAATCAAGAAATAGCAAAGCATTGCTGGGTACACTAGTTAGTTTATAAAACGATTCCTATGGGAAATACATATTTGGTAAACGTACCCGAAGAGTAGGAATTGTACTAGGTAGCATCCTAGGGTAATATGGAATTTCTTTACTTTAACTAATCAAGTCATTTTTTAATTCGTAACTATATGTTAAACAAGCTTTTCCCAAACTAAGCATAATCTGAAATTGTATTCATTTATTGAAGTAGATCGCTCAATAAGGTGTTTTATTTGTTATTTTAATAAGACATAAGATGTTTTTAATATCCTAAACAGAGAGTGAAATTAAAATAATGAATTTGGAAGTTTTTTCTGTTTTTCGGCAAAATACCTCGTAAAAAAACACTTTTTTGATATTTTCGCAAATACTATATACACAACAGCTTTTTAACAAAATCGTTGTAAAAATTGACCAACAAACTCTAGAACAAGCGTTCTACTTTTTTGTTCCAGACTAAGCATATTCTAAAATTGTATTCGGTCATTGAAGTAGATGGTTTAATTAGTTTTTTATTTGTTATTTTTAAAAACAAACAAAAGTTGCCTTTTTCATTATAATATACTAGCGGAAACCCCTGCGTTGTCCTCACGCCAACGCCGTTGGAACTTTCTATACACTTAATTATGTTATATTTTCTTTATAAAAAGGGAGTAGGATTAATAATAACCCCAAAGCTAGGGTGGTAAATAATGTTAAATTTTCAAATCAAATTATTTCGTATATTTTATAACAGCAGTTATAATAAGGTTAAAAGAACCAGCATGGCTCAGGTCTACACTTTAATAAACACCTAACCTAAAAGTTAGAAATACAAATAATTGCTTCAAAGTTTGAAATTAACTGTCAATGGAAATAATGGAGCAAACAGCTGTTTTATCTGTTATTTTATTCAATTGGTTGCCATGGTAATAAATGTAAATACCTGTGCTGGTTCCTCAGTCTTGGCCTAACCTAAGCATTTTTCCGACTAAATTTACAAATATAGAAATAAAAAATGAATTATAGCCTATGTTATTCAGGGATAGTGTAGCTTTTTATTAGTAAAACTATTTTTTCAATTGGTATCCCAAAGATTATCCCCTACATACAAACAAACAAATTTTACCTCTATATAATATTAGTATAGATTAGCATAGGTTATATTTTAATATAAATAACGAACAAATTTGTTCCCTTAACAGGAATATAAATAGTGTTAACTTTTTAAAGATAAGGCATAATTAATTATAATAAAGTTCTGTTTCGTTCGTGTGGTCTATAGTAAAATAGGAAATGTTTTATTTTAACTTGTTTTCTAACAAAAATGTAGGCGTATTTAAATGTGTTTAATGTATGTATATGCGTATTTAAATAATGCGTTAGAGTAAAATATTATTTGTTATAAGATTTTTACGCTAGCTGTAATACAATTGGAATTGTTGAAAGATGTTGGCACTTTTATTAAGATTTTATCATCAAAGTAAGTTCCAGTCCCTGTTCTATCTTCGACCTTTAATTTAAATTAAAAACTTAAGGAAGAAAAAAAAAAGGTTATAAATACAAAATATACTTCCCAGAAATTATTATTGGGCAAATTAAATGTACCGTTACAGTGACAATAGATTATGACTAACATACTAACATACTACCCTATATATCTAATGAAATATATAATGGTATAGTAAGTACCCTACGCCTTACATATTTGATACCCTTTATGTTAAAATGGGAGTAGTGCTCTAATTGTATATACTTTGTAATAAATTAAGAAGAAATAAAGCTATAATTGCACCTTATTGCTTTTATTGTAACTTAACGAATAATGATGATCTATTTTAGAGTTTGAGTCCAGGCTTCACAGCAATTGAAAAAACTGCAGATAATAAAAACTACGCAGACATTCCCAAACTGGACCTCCAAGATGTGGCGAGAGCTGTAACGTTTATACTTTCTCAACCAGGACATGTACAGGTAAACTATATAACTACCGGGTAAATTGTTAATACAATGAATTTACTAATGGTTTTGTAGTATTTTTCTTACCAACATGAATATTTCCAAATAATAATATGTACCTACCAAATCAATGTTATTCATACAAATTTGTTAGTGTGAATAAAAAAGATGTCCATAAGGTAGCCTGAAACAATTTGTTTATATTAACTCAGCTCAATTTGCGGTGTATTGCAAACAATGTAATTTTTATACGACTTCGCAGCACAGTTTAATTTTGTTTCTATTTTACTGTGGATATAATCTTGAAAGTTCTATTCATAAATTAGCTTTCGGTATATAACTGCCATTGCTTTCTTATTACAGATAGAGGAGTTGACGCTGCGAAGAACTGGCTCTGAAATATAAGCAATAGTTAGTTCATTGTTGATAAATTGGATCTTGAAATAAATGATACGTCCTAAGCAACATTCCTTATAAGAAAAATATAACCGTCGTGTATACAACCTGTGGGAAGAAATCAATTAAAATGGATAATTATTAAGCTGATTTTAAGTATTTAAATTGAATTGTAAGTTAATAAAATGTTTACTTGTGCAATAGTGTTTTATATGTTTATTTCCATTTGATGCTGGATGCTGGTGCAGAATGAGCCAATAATCTAATATTAGTTTCATTTTATTAAGGCAAAAAATATAATTGATAATTTTAATTTAACGTTTTTTTTGTACTAATACCATTTTAAAAATTAGGTATTAATACGGATAAGAACACGGAAAATTAACTTTAAAACTAACAATAACTACTGTTTAAAACCCAATACAAAATATTTTCTGTGCTCAATTATATGTTTATGTTTCCTAATAAATATTCTGAAATATAAAAAAAGGACGTAATGCAGAGCTCGACCTCAGATGTAAACATTAGTTGGTCCTATAGAGAGACATTATATTTCATATAAGTAAAACATTCTACTAAAATACATGCTACGGTAAATTATCCACTCACATTAGTGCGAGCAAGGAAGCAAACAGATGTCTCCCCAAGTAAACGATGAAACAGGTGATTCAGATTACTAGCTTTAATATTTTGTATTTTTTCAGATCACAGAATTAATGATAATGCCTAATAGTTTAGTCATACCATTACGAGAATTTTGAATTTTTCGAGATTTTTTGGGTCAAACGAGATAGGCTCGGAAAAAGGTCGGGAATGGCTTGTACTTTATGAAACCCCCCCCAAAAAAAAAAAAAAACAATGCTTTGCGTTTCTTAACGTGTTAAAAAAATGTTAGTATCTTCCAAAAATTCATTTCTTGAAAAACTACAGGGCATCAAAGTTGTGTAGTGTAAAATTTCCCATAAGATAGCATTTTTATAAATTCAAAATTTTCTTTTGCTTTCCCGGAAAATGCAAGTCAAGCGTTTATATGCATAGGCTCTTTTTCAAGATTTTCAAAAAAACTGTTAATATCTCATGAAATGTTTATTTTTATGGAAAATTACATGGCCTACACGTAAAAGCAAAGTTGTCCAACTGAAAATCTCCTAGGAGTTAGAATTAAAAAAAAAATTAATTTTCTTTTGACTGAACTATAAGTTGAAAGACTTAAGCATGGACAATGTTTGACATAGAAATAGCTTAAAGCAATTATATAACCATACTTATACTGTATTTATTTTTTATAATAGAAGGAAGTATTGTCCGTCTTCTGTGCGAACATAGAACGCCATAATCTATTGATTATGTAACTTTGTTGTGCTTTAGTCAGTTGGCTGCGAAAATGAAAATAAAATGTAATCTTTTAACTTCATTCGATACAAATTATAAAACACATGACAAATAGACCGTAATTTTAGCTTAGAAAGTAGAAAGCTTACTTTGTACATTAAGGAAGACACATTTTGTATAGGCAAAGAACAACACGTTTTATAAGGCGCATTTATTTTAAATTTGGTCGCTGGGCCAAAGAATGTAGGCTATTTATATGTAAAATGTGTTATGTTCTTATGACCCCACGAGCCTTAGATTGCAATTGAATATCGAAGTTGTTCTAACGAAATTTAACTGAAAATTAGGGTTTTATAAGCAAATATTGTCAAAAAATTGTAATTTTCTTTTTTTTTAAATTAAAAAATAGTCTACATGTTTATAACAATTTTCCGCAAAATGGAAAAATCTTTTAAATGCAATAAAAGTTTGTAAAACTACAACTAGTAGTATATGTGTATTGTTTTGGATTTTACGGCCTTAATATGTACATGTAAGTATTAAGGATGTGCCTAATACACGATATAATTACCACAATTGAGTGCCAATATATAAAATATAAGTATTTAGGAATAAGATTATACAGGGTGTTTGAAAAGTCTGGGTATGGCTTAATATCTCAAAATGTACTAGTTTTATGAGATAGAAATAAAAGTAGTTATTCACAACCATAAAAAAACTACTTTTTGGCGAGTTTGAAATTTTTGTCCGCCAACTTGGATCCGCCATCTTCGAATGAACTTCATTTTTTTAAATGGGAAGGTGGTCTTGTGATACATCATTTCAATGTAGAATTTCAAGACAAAAACCAACTGTGAAATTTGCACATCCATATCTTTAACCGATTCAAAATGGCGGCCAAAAACAACGAAATCTTGTTTTCCGATTTTGCCCCACTTTGCAGTACTATTTTTTTTTTTTAATATTAATTTTTATTCTTTTTGGATTCGGAATTAAATAAGCTTTCAAACGATATGCCACACAACGATATTTGGGAGTATTTAAACAATTTTAGTTACATCCATTTTGTTTTTTCAAAATTTATTTCGAGTGGTTGAACTAAATACGGTTGTTTAGCATATCATTCGAAAGCTTATGTAATTCTGAATCAAAAAAGAAAAATAATTAATATTTTAATAACAAAATAGTACAGCAAACTGGGCCAAAATCGGAAAACTTGATTTCGATGTTTTTGGCCGCCATTTTAAATCGGTTAAAGGTATGGATGTGAAAATTTCACCGTTGGTTTTCTCTTAAAATTCTACATCGAAGTGATGTATCACATGATCACCTTCCAATTTAAAACAATGAAGTTCATTCCAAGATGGCGGATCCAAGATGGCCGAAAAAAATTTAAAACTTCCCAAAAAGTAGTTCTTTTATGGTTGTGAATAACTGCTTTTATTTTTATCTCATAAGACTTGTACATTTTGAGATATTAAGCCGTATCCAGACTTTTCAAACACCCTGTAATAATAATAATAATAATAATAATATTGCTTTATATAAGAAACTATATATATAACTCAAACATTTCACATTTGAAAAAAAACACTTGTTCAGCACTGGTCCATAGAACGTCTGCTGGGTTGGCATTCTTAGTTTAAAATTTATATAGGCCTATATATAACAGACTTAAAAACAAAAAACAAAATTAACTAGAACAAAGAAATTACCTAAAATTGACATAAACAAGAAATTAACACACACATAAAAAATAAACACTTGCCTTCAAAACTTACAAATTTACAAAAAATAATGCGACATGAAGAAATAAATACATACAAATGACATCCATAAAATTAACTGCAACTTAATACCCTAATTATTGTTAATAAATTACAAATAAATACCCCTTCATTAAAATATCTGAACTAATCGTAAACACAATATATCTGCAACAACCCTGGCTAAAATCATACTTAATATAAATTGTACTGAATACCCAAAAAATAAAATATAATAAACAATGATGACGATAATAAGATTTATTTATAAGATTGTATTCGAATCAACCCACAACGCTTGTGAAATAATATAATAAAATGCAAAATAATATGTCTAAAAATGAAATAATTCCCATTTTTACCTAATCTACTGGGAGTACGTATTGCAGTTATTGTAGAAGCTTTACTTAAGCATCAGACTCATTAAATTCGTAATTAATCTCGTTTACTAAAAACCATCTATAATGCCACGCTTGTCTTAGGAATTTATAAAGACGAAGCCAATCTCGCCCGTTCAAATACGCAACGAATTCTTTTCTACTTAAAGTACTTTTAAAAAAACATTTATTTCTAAAACCTGACAGAATTGGACACCTTGCAACAAAATGGTAAACAGTTTCATTCTCCTGTGTATTTACACAAGGAACATAACAATTTTTTATTTCTAACCCAAGGTTTAAAGTTTAGATCTATTTGATCTGTTCTGGCTTTTAAAATCCAGTGAACAATATTTATATTTAAACTATCGATAAGGTAGCTTTTACTGCCAAGTTCAAGGTCGAGAGACTTGTATTGTCTGTGATACCGCGAACTATTTGCCCTAACCAAACAATCATCCCACCAGCTATCTCCAATTGCCTCAACAATAAATGTCAGCTGTTCAAGCACTCGGTCAGCGGTATCCTCTTTCAGAAAAACATCAATCCCGAATTTTTGTCTAAGGGATTTCCACTCGCGACACCAATCAACGTTTTTATTTATCATCTGCCTAGCGAGAATGTTTGGTAGCCTGTACGATGGCAACCTCAGCACCTTAGCAACATAATTTACGTGATTTCTTAAAGTGAATAAATAAACCTTATGATAACCAGTTTCTAAATGTAACATATAATTTGGAGTATTGTTTGGTAGCTGAAAAAGTCTTTTAGTGAACATCCTTAAAACTCCCTCAAGTTGAGTGCTTTCCTTATATCCCCATACCTGAGCGCCATAACACATTAATGCCCTTACAGTAGCTTCAAAACATGAAAACTTGACGGACAAGGGAACTTTATTACAACTGAACAGTTTGTACCATACCGTATTTAAAGCCTGTTTTGCTGCAAGAGCCTTTTCCTTAAAATGCAGTTTTAACACCCTGTATATTAGGTAATTATAATGTATAATTTGGATATTTTTACTTTTAATTAAAACACATGAACACAAACTTCTCAGTAATATGATCCATACTTTGTGCACTCTACTTATTTATTTAAAATTTAAGTTTTCAGCTAGTCACGAAAATAGTAGAATGCGAGTGCTTAAATTTTTGTTTGTATCACACAATAAACAAATGTAAAACATTTTAGCTCTCTACTATGATAGGAATTAGACTTATAAAACGTAAATTGTGTTGGGGCAGTTACACCTTTTTCACCCCTTAAACTAAAGTAATCGACAAGATTTTACGGCGATAGTTTCTTCTTGTGATCTTTAATAACCATTATGCCTAATTTGCTCCCGATTCGTAAAACGGTCTTGACATGCGTAATAAACACTTAAATGTCCTAGCATAGATGTATATTTGTATATTTTCAAACTATATACAAAACCTTTATATTGTTTGTTAACGGTGTAGTAATTAAACAAATTAAGCAATTAATACGAAGATAGTCTATACAAATCTATTAAAATACCAGGTTAAATGTGCTAAAACTAACATCTAAACTAATTACAAAAAAGTACTATCATAGTTAAGAAAACAACTAGCCTATATCAGTGATCTATTTTTGACAGTGACTACACGAAGTCTTGTGTAATGCATGACATATATATAACCTTCAATGCCATGTTAATAAATTAATAACACGCCTTATCTGTAATCATTCTTGAATGGGCCTTATCTAGAAATGCGTTCGGCTCTTTTTATAACTTAATACAATTGTAATCTACTATTTATTATTACAATGTAGTGCTTGTAGTATGCCGTGCTTAAGACTTATTAAAGTGATATGCTTTTTCTCCGGTACCAAGTCACAATTAAATAATACAAAGAATTACCTTTTAAGGTTCGTCTTGTGACTTCAAGTTGTTTTTGAACTACTGTAGTTACGTTTATTACATAAATCAAGACATATCTGATGATGAAGTTGTGAAGACTTCGAAACATGAAATACACGTAACTAGATCAAAAACAGTTTGAAGTCACAAGACGGACCTTTAAAAAAAAGGTAATTCATTGTATTACTTATTAAAGAACTTTATTTTACAATAGTATGATTCTTGCATGAATTTATTAAACCTGTAATTATGTGTTAGAATACATTTAATGAATAAAAAAATGATATTTAAGATCATTTACAATTTTAGTTTTATGTACAACAGTAATTCAAAATATAATAACATTTTACCAGATCCACATTTTAAAAGATATGAACAGAGAAATACTGTGTCAATAATAATTTAATTTATGTATTTAATGGTACATTGATTCATATAATTTACATTATTTAAATCCAATTACTTTAAATGAGCAATTCTTGGATCTTTGTATCTGACGCGAATCTCGAAAACGGCTCTAACGAATTCAAAGAAATTTTGTATTTAGGTGTAGTTTTGATTTTTAAGTACACCCATATAGTTGTATTTCGTGTAAAAACGCAATTTTGTGAGAAAATCTAATTTATAGGTTCAAACATTTTAACATTGGGTCTTATGGGTTGCCATGTTGGTTACAAAATAACAACGAAATAGTAAATAAATTGATCAAAACAGCTATTTATAAACAAGCCAATTTAGACTGTTTTATCAGCTGTTCATTGGATAGTTTTTAATTACAGATAAAAAACAAGCTAATTTATATGTTTTAGCACGTTGGAATTAGAATAAATGGGTCTGATTTAACAATTTATTTTGTCAAAAAAAAGGTAAACTTGAAAAAGATGGATAAATTCGAATAGTCAATATGTAACATAGACTCATTTCTGGAATATAGTATTGAGGTTATGTTAACCCTGCAATAATGTTTACTATATTTAGGCCTGGTTTCAAAACTTTAGTTGACAGAAGATAGTATAACTAGAAATAAAGTTGTAATTGTAATTACTGTTGTTATATTTAAGCCTGGTTTCATAATTTTACAAACCTATGTACAAACGAGCCAAAGATTAACGAGATTCTTTAGCGAATTTTCCAACTGCGAGCGAAGCGAAGCAGCCATCTGAGCCGAAGAGGGCGCGAAGCTTCCAGGGGCAGAGCCCCTAGTATTTAATTAAATATATTAATTACCTCTTAGAAGTTTGTAATTTTTTAGTGCTGACCGAATTTTATCCACACAGTTGCACAACAAACTAACTATATATAGCATCAACTCCTATAAAAGCGAGTGTACGTACGAGCAGTTGTACGTAAAATATGTATGCATTTTTATTTCCACAACACTTACATGACTTAGTGTTTTATAAATAAATTCTTCAAAAAATAAATTACAATCTTTAAACTAGCATTAAAACTAATCAACTCCTATAAAATAGAGTGTACGTACGAGCATACGTACGTGGAGTAACTTTTAATATAACACCTGATTTCGCCCATCATCTGTAAATCCAGTGTATATTATAGTTTCAGGTTATATTTACAACTTCAATCATTATGATGTCTTGTGAAGTTGATTTTTACTTTCTCCACCCTATACGTAGTATATGGAGAAAGTATTGTTT